>JAOPJI010055311.1:0-12500 GCA_027122695.1 Merluccius productus
GTGTTTAATAAGCTATGAATATCCACCGCTTGCTTATCAGCCAGACAATCAGGCTGACAAGAGCGCTCTCTCGAAGTGCTCTTGTCACATTTGAAGCAGTGAGACTGGAGAATTAGGAGAGATCTGATAATGAGAAAATAAATACCCTGATTGTAAGTGTCCCATTAGAAATATACGCAATATTATTATTATTATTATTATTATTATTATTATTATGGATGGTATCTCACATTATAATTAGAAGTGTTTACAGAACAACATCACAGGCAAAGCAGCACAACATCTTTAGCACAAAACATGCAAACACATATTAGCAGTTCAGACCGGGTCGTACTAAACTGAATTAGCCGGGTGTTAATTGCTCCCCTGGAAGGATCACTTCATAACTTCATTGTGTCGAACCGAGTCTCCCCATGGAGAGTTCAGAGTGACGCCATAGCAACCAGACCGGGTCCTGAGGCTGAAGACCTCTCAGTCAATACGGGACCCATTGCAAAGATTGTTGTCCACATGAATGGAGACTCAACAGGATGGGAAGATAGGGTCCAGGTTGAAGCCCGATGAGTTGGTAACGGCTCCCCCCAACCCCAACAACTGGAACAACATGGCCGCCGCGTTCGGCTAACACCTAGCGGGTGCAGCTAACACCTAGCTGACATCTGCACAAATCCATTGGTCTGAAATCGCGCACTTCTATACTTACACTTTACTTTTTTGAGTGCTCTTTGCACAAAAACGGAGATATTTCATAAATAAACTCACCGGGAGAAGAACCGTCAAACTGCAAACTCACTGTGGGGAGAATGAAGTGCACTCAGTGGAAGTGCACTTGTTACGTGAGCGCGCGACTTCAGACTCAGCACACGGCTGACATTTCACAAAGAAACGAGACAAAACTAAAAGATCAAAGAAAAAACGAAAAACATGACATTTTGTTTGCCTGTGTGGGTTTTGTGTCGCCGACCGGACGCATCACCGGAGACGGGCGGCGGGTCGGGTTCGCTATATCTGGCTGCGGCTCACATTCACATCAAAGGTTGTGTGTGTGTGTGTGTGTGTTAACGCCTCTGTCAACCTAGCTAAAAATATCTTTCAAAATGCATACGTATGTAAATGTTGTATTTGATCAGGGGCTTGTCAGGAGCTTTAAGATCGTTATTATCAAGAGCTTTATTTTTACGTTGTATTTTGGGTATCGTTCATAATCTTTAAATGTTATTAATTCTAATCTAAGTTGTCATCATACCATGCACATCTACACTGCAGGTTTAAGTTCACCCCTTCTCAACGTCGTGTTGCTTTCCTCCTCATGATTTCCATTCAGGCTGTTTAACTCTCTCCTGTGTTTCCTTCCTCTGCGTGCGCTAATGAAACCCGCGAGTGTGTGTGGCGGCTTATCTTGGAGGATAAACGTTCGCCTCCCCGGCAGCCAGACGTTAAATCTCCCCCAACAACGCGACCTACTTTTAACTCCTGCCTCTCCGTCTCCCGGGCCGAATCCGGCTCATCTTCTGTGGCTTCTACCGTCGAGTCTTTCATTTCCCAAAACCGTGGGTGTTTGCTCTGCTTCTACAAATGACCCGTGGTTTAGTTTAGTCATTTAGCCATTGTAGTGTGTGTGTGCGTGTGTGTGTGTGTGTGTGTGCGCGCGCGCGCGTGTGTCTTGTGTTTCTTGTGGGAACCCGTTCTGTAAAGCCACACTGATTGAGGATTTTTTTTTTTTTGGTTGCTGCCGATTATAAAAAGTGAAACGTGAGCACATTCCTGCGGTCCGCACCGGGAGCCCTGTGGGCCCGAACAGCTGAAGGGCCGCTGGGAGATGGAGACGCGTCCGGCGCGGACGTCTGCTTGGGTTACGCGGGAGCGTGCTGCGGCGCTGCGGCGCTGCGGCGCTGCAAACACCTCTTACTGGACGCATGGACGCATTCCCACCCTCCGACTGCACTTTGACACTTCATCACCAATTGTTTCCCACACAGCCACAACCCGGGAAGAAGGAAACCCGAGGTTCTCCTAGCCGCCGTCGCGCTAGCTAGCGGTACCCTGAAGTACAGCTAGCGCCCTTAAGTTAAGTTAAGTTAAGTTAAGTTAAGTTCTTTAGGGTTTTTAACCGAGCTGGGGTTCAGGGACTGAATGTTATTGTAGAGTTGGGATGGGGATGGTTGGGTCCCTGAGAGATGGACAGCTGTCTGGATCTGCAGCGAGTGGGAGACGGTGGGAAGGGAGGGGAGGGTGGGGCTTCTGTTAACACTTCAAAAGCTGTCTTCACAGCAAAATACGCCACTTCTGAATACATTTTACTTTTTTGGAAATTAGGAAATTATAATAATAAATGCTCAACTATTACACTGTCTTTCATGTGCCTAGTGATGTGACAAGATTGCAGAGTACCCAGATGAATTAATCAAACTAATGATATGTTATTGATGGAAAGAGATTCAAAAAGCAAAACAGCCTATGAATGGGTGAGCATGAATGGAATGGATTTGAATGGATGGATGTGCTCAGGACCAAATGGGAGCGTGGCCTCCACATGAGTAGCAGCGGGAGGAGCAACACTTTGCTTTGTGTTTCGATACCAAGACCGATCCAGTTAACATCACAGCCGTCAGCTTGGCTAAAGCTGCAATTAACAAAAAAAATATATATAAGTGAGACCGCATAACAACTAGAAAACGCATGTTTACATCTTCCACCGTCGTTTCCCTACCGCCCACTTAGAGATAGATACCTAAAGTAAATTGCTGCTAAATAATTAACATGTGAGGCTTAATTTACCACAACAAGACTGTGACAAAATGTGTGTGTGTGTGTGTGTGTGTCGTTTTCATCAACAAGCACAACTTTTAATTGGATTGTAATGATGACCTAATAAACACCGCAGCAGGTTGCTGAAGAGGGGCTCGGGGCTGTATTGTGCTACATGGACCCATGCAGGTTGCAAACACGCTGTATATGTGATTTCTTTGGAGCAAGTAAGCCTACAGCAGCTCTCCCAAATGCATTTATAATCACACTGTTTCTTCAGCGAAGAATGTTATGCTGGGAGGCCCATGTAGAGATGCAAGATTTTATTCAAGGTTTATTTTCATTTTTTAAATTAGTCCAGTGTGCGGCATCTGCCTATACTACAAATAAGGCATAATGGAGAAAATACAGTTGGGTAACAGTCATCTGAAGCGTTGAGCTCCCAACTAGGCTGAAGTTCACCTGTATAGAGGACATACATTATTCATTCATTTATTTTTAATTATGTCCCTTTTGGTCCTCCACACTGCAGCTTGTCGTTGAATCGAAGCCGGATATAGAACATGCATTGATCATAATCGACCTCTCAAATAAATATTTATATTTGAGTGACATAGTACATTGATAAGAAAGCATGTGTTAAGGTTATTTTATAAAATAAAAAGCAGAGATAATGAAGCGATTGATTTGGGGGAAAGTTTCTGCTATATTGTTAGTGCCATCTTCTGGTTATTTGTGAAATTGCAGGTTAAAATCCAAAATAATTGAAGGCACTACATGTAACATTATGAATTAGTTTAGTAATATGCTACTATTTTAAAATGTAGCCGAATTATTAATATGACTATATTACTTGTAATTATGTTATATATTAATTTTGTGTTATATATTAATATAAAAATATATATTTTTGCTGTCCAAAATACCCTGGAGCTTTCGTTCCAGTTTCAGTCAGTGAAGTGTAAGTCTAATGACTTTGTATTCATTCATACAATTTGTATGAATGAATAGCCTACAAAGACCAAATATAATAGTGTGTCTATTTTTCAAGGGTAGAAGCCTTGCGACAGAATTGAAGATGAAGGATGGACTCTTTGTTATTCATTACTGGTTTCCTTACTGAATGACTAATGAATTAACCAACAAAAATAGGTGGGTTATTTTTATCTTCAATGCTAGACTACATGTTTTATTACGATAAAATGGCTGGGTATTTGATCATTGCATTTTCAACGAAATTAGTTAGATTAGATCGCAATTACAATTAGATCTCAAAAGGTTTCTGAGCAATTGCACATAGAATAACATACGACACTGTTATTAACAACTGTCAACTCATCATTAAAATGTAAATGTTTACAGGTTGTAATAGATATTTTGAACGGCTTATTTTGCTTATGCTTAATGTAGACTAGCTAGTTTAAATTAAAAGTGGTTCATTGTTTCACCTGTAGTGGCCAGCATAGTTAGTAGTAAAGTAGTAAAGTGAAATGGCCCTTTAGTGGAAAGCAGTCACGACATGTACCAAATGTTTAGCAACATTTAACAGTCTAGTGGCCACTCAATGTCCAGAGAGTTCAAAGATTATTCTTTAACATGTTTGTACCCTTAACTGTTGCACTCTGAAAAAGCTAAATAGCAGTAATAATGATAATATGCAAAAATGTATGCTTGCTGATAATACCATTCATCAACAAGAAGCCAGGTGCGATTCACACTACCATACACAAGTATGGTAGTGTGAGAATCAAATGCCATTTGGATTAAAGTGTGGGAAGGAAGGCGCAACCAGAAAAGCCGAGAATCTCCACCCACGGACAAACTGTATTACACCGTATCATTCAATCCACCATGTCCCTCTGACTCAGATGCAGAAACCCAGAGTGCAGAGCAGAAGCTGGGTTACACCAGTGTCCAACAACAGCTGTGGGCTGTATTGTCTGGACATTGAATTTGATTTGTTGAGTAATTGATTGATTAGAATGATCAGAATGACTAGGTAATCCTTGCAGCTTATCAATGGTGGGGAGACAGACAAAATAGTTTTCTTCAATGCCATTTTGGAAGTTATCGTGGCCCTAAACGACCTTCTGGTGCAAACCGAGGTACCTGACTGGATCCAGAACAGAAGGAGCGAACGTGTGGATGTTAGAACAAGGACACTCTACGGTTGAGATGAGATGGAGGTCTTATATAAAATCCCTCAGCTCCTCCTTGGGCCAAACCTCAGTAAGCACACCCATGCTGTGATCCGGAAAATCTGTCAAAAGAGATTCTGTGAGAACAGGAGACCTCTTGGTCAGCACCACACAATCCTGGTACACAGAGCAGAGACTGCTGGAGTGCTACACATTATACCGTAAAGGTCAGAACCACAAAGAGTAAGCTAGCCTCGTGAGACCATCTTGATCTTGTGAGATCAATCTGATCCAAAAAAATTTTTTTAAAATGACAGGACCAATAAGTGCTTGGGGGAGGGAGTTTTAGTTCATGACGAACAAGGAGCACTGCAGATTAAAAAATATATACATGAAGTGCCGGAGGACAGTGTAGCAATCAAAACAGTTTTTCCGAAATAGACTGAATAACAATGTTAAAATATGAACAGACATTTCCATTGAAGGCTTTTCTCAGAGGAGAATATGTTTTTGCTTTACTTCCAACTGGATTCTGCATTTTTTTTAAACAACGTAAGGTGGTGCCCATATTTGGAAATCAATTGCTCAAGGGCGTATCTCTGGTTTTAGCTGTGGAGGGGATGATGTAAGTGCAAGAAGTGCACGAGACATGCACAAAAGATTTTAGCACAAATATTGTAGGTTTCTAGAGATGATCCTGAAAACTGTTTTTTACCAACCACCACAGCCTATAGTTGTGCCTTCATACCAATTACTACTTATTTGCTTTATATACAACAGTATATATGGTTACGGTAAGGTGTTACAGTTAGGGTTTCCAATTAGGGTTAGGGTTTCATAAGAGGGTTAGGGTTTCATATTAGGGTTAGGGTTTCCAATTAGGGTTAGGGTTTCATATTAGGGTTAGGGTTAGGTTATTGGATAAAAACTGATTCCGGTAGGGTTAGGGGTCATCTTGGTATAATCAAGATGAGCCCTTCTTGAATAACTTTTGTTCTGATGGTCGTAGAGACTTTTTAGTTGGCTCCGTCCCCACTAATTCGGGAGCCAGTTCCAATGGAACCAAACACGGTAACCCTAACCCCAAAAACCATCAGACGGACATTGGTTACGAGTCTTTCTGACCTTCAGAAAAAAAGTTATTAAAGAAAAACTAACTACCACTCACCCTAATGGTAAACTACACAACATTGATTGGGTTTGGTTGCAGGTTCTAAGGTTTGGTATTAGGGTTACGGTTTCCGATTGGGGTTAGATTTTAGGGTTTAGTTTATGGTTCTAGGGTTTGCTTTTAGGATTAGGGTTTGGGTGGGACATCTAAAGTGTTGAAATGTAGATGTCTAATAGCTGTCCAAAAAACGTTGAAATATAGACATCTAATAAATGTCTAAAAAACAGAAATATAGATGTCTAAAAAGCATAGAAATATAGACGCTTAAAAGATGTCTAAAAAGCATTGAAATATAGACTTTCAGAGGAAGCTGTTGATTGGACGGTTCATTGCAGATCAGATGATGGGAGAGATTGCCGATTTGGCAGACCCGTCGTTTCTCTTTGTAAGAGGACAGAGATGATTTTGTTAATTTGAACACTATATCTCTATAAATCCATTTTCAGTTTGATTGCAATGGACAATTTACTGGTTTCAGGACATTGGTGGGGGCATTTCCCTGGCGTCCCTACTAAAATACGCCTATGCAATTGCTGCCCAGCCGAGGCCAGACTGATATTCATTGCGTAATGCAAACTTGGATATGTGGATGGTCTCACAGCCTTGCCATTTTCTAAATAATTCTATTTTTGGAGGTTCAGATTTTCATTTGGCTGTCTGTGAAATCATTTTGGTGTCTGCCAAATAATTTTCCATGTAGGAATAATTCCCCCCAGAGGTGGAAAGAGTACAAAACAAATCTACTTCAGTAGGACTTGGGCTTGCGATAATATCAAACGTGTTTGATATTATTGCAAGTCGCAGTGACGTAACACCAGGGACGGGCTGGCCATCGGGAGGTTCGGGAGATTTCCCGAACGGCCGGACGAGTCGGCCGGCCGTAATTCTTTATTTGCGGCCGGGAAAAATGAAGGCTCACTTTACTGCACAAAGAAAACGCGTCAACCATTGCAAGTGTGCAACCAAACCAGGAGGAATAGCACTTTTGTTTACCCAGTAGCTATCTGTAGCTATCCCCATTAGCTATCCCCAGTAGGGGAAATGGCGGACGGTGGAACAACCGAAGTAAAGCCAATCTGATGACACTACTTTTATCTGTCTTGGAAGCCCTGCAGAGAGGCAGGCAATATCCAGGTATAGTGAAAATACAGCACAGTGCCCACCATCACAGGCATATAGACGTAGATAAGATACATTTACATAAATACCAGAATGTTTAACTCACATTCCTGCCATTATCTTCACACAATTCAGTATCACTTAAGTTAGAATTGTATAATAATTAAACTCTATTACTTAAATGGCACATTTCAAGTAAAACTGTAGCTATTTAGTCTATGTTTGGTGGTATGTGAGTTATACTTACCATAAAAAGACTTCCTTTTATATCAAAAATATTTTTCATAGATGACTCCCAAAGAGCTGCAGAGATAACAAGAAGTCTGGGAGAAATGATCGCCAAGGACCTACAGCCAATATCAATTGTAGAGGACAGAGGGTTTAACGCCTTTGTTAAGACTCTTGATCCACAGTACAGAATCCCAAGCCGCAAACGTATGATGGAAGGCACAATTACAGACTTGTACAACAGCTGTAAAGAGAAAGTAAAGGCAGCTCTGCAATGTGCACACAGTGTGGTTCTCACAACAGATATGTGGACTTCGAGGACCACAGAAGCATATTTAACTGTATCTTGTCATTTCATTGACAACTGGCAAATGCAAGAGTTTGTTCTGGAAATGCGTTGTTTCCCTGGTCAGCACACAGCAGACAACATCAGTGTAGAGCTGAAAAGAATAACAGATGAGTGGGCCATAACTCAGAAGGTGATAGCAGTTGTTACAGACAACGGTGCTAATATGGTTTCTGCAGTTCACACGGCTGGGTGGAAGCACTACCCTTGCATTGCTCACACCTTAAACCTAGTGGTAAAAGATGGGATAAAAGCGGTCCATGAAGTTGTTCAGCTCTTGACAAAATGCAGCAGCATAGTCTCCTTTTTCCACCATAGTGCAAAAGCTACAGAGAAGCTGAAGCAGATCCAAAAACAACTGAAGGTTGCAGAGCATAAACTGATCCAATCAGTGGAAACAAGGTGGAATTCAGTTTTCTACATGTTAGAGAGGCTGCATTAACAGAGGGAAGCAGTGACCACAGCCCTTTGTCTACTTGGGAAGAGCTCCCTGTGCTTAAATGATGAAGAGTTCTCCATGATCCACCTAACTGTTGAGGCCTTGAGACCCTTTGAAGAGGTGACAAGAGAGGTTTCATCAGAAAAATATGTCTCTGTGTCAAAAGTAGTCCCCCTTGTTGTATCACTACTTCACAGAGCAGCTGCAGCCACTGAGCATCAAGGTAGCTCTCTTTCAGCACAGCTGGCACTGCAAATTCAACGCAGATTCCGTGGGATTGAAACCTGCCACAGTCTTGCTGTAACCACTTTCCTGGATGTCAGGTTTAAAAACCTAGCATTCCGTGACAAAGACAATGTAGAAAACATGAAAAAGCGACTCCTCACTGAAATGCAGGAAACAGCTTATCAGCTAACCTCAGTGTCGTCTTCTGCAGCCCCACAGGCAGCTGCCTCATCACCTGGGCCAAGCTCTGCCTCAGCACTTTGGCCAAGTTCTGCCTCTGCACCTGGACCAAGCTCTGCCTCACCAGGGAGTCCTGCACCTACTTCCAGCTCTGCCCAAGTGAAAAAAGGGATATGGACACTCAGATTTTGGCAGCCCAACAGCACCGCACAACAGGTACCGATGCGCTTATTGAAATGCGTCGCTACATGGAGGAAAAGCCAGTTCCAAGGGACCAGGACTCATTACTTTGGTGGAAAGGCCAAGAACAAGCCTTCCCGTCCCTAAGCAGACTTGCAGCTAAGTACCTCGGAATCACTGCTTCATCTGTACCCTCAGAGAGGATATTTTCCAAGGCACGAGAGTTAGTGAGCCAGAGAAGAAACAGACTGAAGGGGGATCATGTCAACATTCTGTTGTTTCTTAACAAAAACATATAAATGGGAAATGAGAGACAATGTAGAATGTGACCTTTGTTGTCGTTCATGTTCAAATGATTACAAGTTATAATCTGAAGACCACTCTGTCTGGTCCAAAAATAAATATATTGTCTTAGATTGTCTTTAATTGCTCTGATTAAAGAGAAAAGTCTGATAAAAGTCTGATATTTGGCAGCTTGTTTAATTCTTATACAGATGTATAAAATACATTTTTCATAATCACATTGTCTCATTGTAAAAGTCATCATTTTCATATACACAAGTAGGACATCTAAAAGTATCGGTATCGGTATTGGTATCGGGATACTAGCCTTGGTATCACCTGGTATTGGATCGAAAGGAAAAATAGTGGTATCGCACATCCCTACCGGTTTGTCTTTGCAACAGCAGCGCAAAAATAATACCACTTTCAAACACTAGGGTGGGAAAAGTTGTAGAAGTAAAATGTGTGCTTGTGCAAAAATCTACTTGAGTAAAAGTAAAAAGTAGCTAATTTAAAATGTACTTACTTTCTTTTAGGCTATATCATCACTCCCATTCAATTAAAAAAAATTAAAAATATATAACGCTCAAACTAGGTTTTTTGTATTAATCCTCAACTTCAACCAAATCCGATGGGGTTTCAGTTGCATTTGGAAGTATTTTCCAACTCATCCGTCTCCATCTCTTTTGTGATTAAACGGCAACGTATTCTAGTTGCTATCCGACTGTCGTTCACCTGGCGCTGCAGTTATCCAGGGTCAATAGATTGGACTCCATGCTGCAGTTAGCCAGGGATAATAGATTGGACTCTATGCTGCAGTTAGCCAAGGATAACTAATTTTAGTCTGTAACCAGAGCCGCCCCACCCAATAAGCCAACTAAGCGGCTGCTTAGGGCCCCGCAGCCACCAGGGGGCCCCAAACTCATTCATCATTTGCTGAATTGACTGATAGTCACGATTTGTGTTGTATTGAATTTGTTTTGCACTTTACATGGGTAGTTATTCATACTGTGCCCAGTTATTATCTTGATGTATATAGATAATAATGCAAAAAATGAAAACTTAAAATCAAACTAGAATCTTATATCTTTCTGCTACACCAAGAGTAGATGTTTTAATACTGCAGGTTTGGAGCTGCCTAGTGGACAAACAGTTAATGCAGTTTACATTTTTTTTAACACTAAGCATTCAGACAAAAACAAAGTAGAAGTAAAAATTACAAGTGCATTCATTCAGCTTTACTTTGAGTGTTTCAGTGAGTGTTTCTAATGTACTGTACCCTTCTGGTGCCGGCAGACACATTTGCAAGCGCACAAAAAAATGTTGTGGGCCCCCAGACCAAATTAAGGGCCCTCAAAGATCTAGGGCCAGCTCTGCCTGTAACAGAAGCGTTTTAAAATGTGATGTGTGAAATGTTTAAAGTGCTAAGTAAATTACTTCAAACTAAATATACCTACTTAAGCACAGTAAAATTACTAATTCAAAACAAAAAAGCAAAAAAAGTTAGTCAATTGCAGTAACGAGAGTAATTGTAATTTGTTACTTTCCACCTCTGATTCCCTACGAATTAAGGGTGTGCTTCACTTCGTATCGGAACCAGCCAAAGCCGGTGATACATAAAATGTGTCAAATTCTCTTGATCACATTGTAATTGTGTATTTTAACGAACATATATATGGAAATATACACAACAGCTTGAGATTGCTGCATAACTGGGTACATAATGGCCACTAATAGTACATAACTCATCGACATAATTATAGGTTGTTTGGTCTGAAAACAAAAACAAAAATGTATGTTGTTTGCCTTGAAACGTAACATGCAACCTGGAAATTAGGTCATTTTGATGGTGTATCAGGTTGTGTCATTAAACCTGTAAGCCAAAGTGTATGTAAAGGTAAATTAATAATTTAAAAAACGTGTTTGTTGCTTATATCTTTTTTTGCAATCAACTCATAATCAACTCAACTTTATAAATGTTTTCCATTTGATTATTAAAGATAGGTTACCTACCCTTTCGTTTTTATTAACACTGTACATGAGGAATATTAGTATAGGAAGTATAGGATTATTGATTACAAGGAGCTCTTTGGAAGGTTTTCTCTGCTCTCTCCATACTGAGCAGCGCATGTATGAGATACAGTATAATAATAAAGCCCAACTTTTCTACAGGTGTTGTTTGTGTGGACTATGGGCAATGTGAAAGCAGTGCCAAGGCTCCTGGTCTTGTCTGACTGCTAACAACAATAAACAGTTACCAGAGGTTAAGATACCCCTCGTTTCGACTCAGTGCTGTCAGACTCAGTCGTTGCCTGGGGCCAAAGGGAAGACACGGTCCTCCATGCTGTATGGTTCATATAAATGTTCCTTTTAGGGCTGTTTGCTGCAGTACCACCACTATGGTTCAGTGACTTATGGACAGGCTGTGACTTGGGTAATATTCTGGGTTTTGGCACCTAGAATCTGTATGAGGAAGCTCCGAATGAAGCAAACTGGGAAATGGGAAAGTATTTGGGTTACTAATAGTGTGGGGGTTCCTGTTGTTAACAACACAACAGGAACATGATCTGGTTGTGGTCAAGTAAATGGTAAATGGACTGCATTTATGTTGCGCTTTTCAGACCTGTGGTCACTCAAAGCACTTTACAATTATACACACATTCATACCATTCAACCATGCAAAGCAACAGCAAGGTGTCTTGCTCAGGGACACCTCGACACTCAGCTAGGAGGAGCGGGGGTAGAACCAGCAATCTTCACCACCTGCTCTACCTGCTGAGCCACTGCCGCCACCTGGCGGGTCACTTTGATCGATTCAGTTGCTCTGTACTGTAAAGTGCAAAACAGTTGTACAGCCAGATAGCCACATCAAACTAGACTGAATGTATATTACTTACTTCAAATTGTGTTGCAGTATGTAGGTGTATTCATGTCCAATGTTACACCATATTACTGGTGTGACAAATGTTAACATTATTAATAGCATTAAAAGTCCAAATAAACTCCAAACAAATTGGGTCCTAAAATAAACCACGACAGGATTTGACAAATGTAATAGTAGTAATAGTAAAGCATATACCAATGAAATTAGCAGATTACACATGTTACATTTTTCTTTAGAAGAGCCTAATCGTGGCTCAGAATAAAAGATGTAATAACACCATGTGTGTTATCTCCACTAGTCCGCTACCCGGGTCTGGTCCATAAAAGGAGCAGACCCTTGATCAGTGTCATGAGCGACAGTGTTTATCCTACGATGACGCCTCGGTGAAAAGGGTCCACTGCAGCAATGACTGCGGTGAGCCACTAGATGGCAGTGTTATAATATGTTATAAGGTAATGCTTAAATACAGCGACCATCTGTACATTTACAAACAAACATCAATTGGCTATTTTTAGTATTTGAATATAATAATTTAGTAATTCAATTCAATTCAACCATTC
>JAOPJI010055316.1:0-14021 GCA_027122695.1 Merluccius productus
AATATATTGATTACCAATTTAAATTTTTTTCAGTAGTAAACAAAATCAGGAGATTTCGTACAACTACGCAATACCGAATTACGCAATACCGAGGCACGACTGTATATATAAATACATGAAAAGCGCGTATGCAATAACTCATTTTATTATACCATTTCTTTACAACTACTCTGATTATTTCGTTGCGGTAATAATATTGACATTTGTGGTATTTTTCTTGCAATTAGATTCTGGGCCGCAAGTTTTGTACGAATTTCAAAAAAACATTCACTATTCCCGCGGACCAAATTAATCCAAAAGTACATGTACGCTTGCGCGAACGCCCTTTTTCTAAAAAAGGTGCAAGGTTTTAATTGCAGAATCTACCGTATATAATTATTTGTGGCATCTGAGAAAGATAGCGATGGGACAAAAATAAGTAAAAACGACAGATTCTAAAAGCTAAAATTTTTAGTTGGAGTAAAAATAGGAACAACGATCTACTCCGAAGAAAGATACATACACTGTAATTTAACCACGTGTTTTATTTCAATGTATATTTGAATAATTATACATATTAGTCTTATTTTATATTCGAGTGCACCAGCAAATATCTGTGGCTAAAGTACGGTATAAGGATGGAAGTCGGGGGTGTTCGGAATTTATTCGGTTCTTACCATAAATCATTAAAATTCTATAAATAAAAACATAATTGTGTATATTTTAATGATTCGATAATTGAAGGGTAATATTTTACATTTTAGAAATTAAAGTTAATATATAATTTTTTTATAATTAGTTGGAAGTGGCTATTCTCATGGACGATAATATAGAGGTCCCCCAGTTTTACCTATATTTCATTATTTGTGGCCCCTAAGAGCGGTAGCGATGGGCCACAAATAATGAAATATGGCAGATTCTGAAATTTAAGATCTGTAGCTTCTCTAGAAATGAAAAATGGTAGGTAATTAAATGGGATTACGCAAGCGTACATGCGAACCTGTGTATTATTGTCCGTGAGAATAGCCACAGCCTTTAATTATAGTAAACCGACTTTGAAAATTTTATCTAGGTTTTAGTTATATTAGTAGTGTTGTAAAGTGTGTGCACCTGAATAAGAGACAAAATTTTCGGACACTGCTCTTTTACATATATATAGTAGATTATTTCATTTAAACTGGTACTTATATTATCATAATAAATAATACGAGCAATTTATAGAATACAAAACTTAATAAGTATAATCTGAATAAGTGCTATTATTTCTTACAATAATTTGTACACTGCAATGGCAAAATTTCATATAATCACTGAATTGAATGGCAATATTTTCATGGAAAGAACTTTTTAGAATGAGTGAGATCATTTTGTGTAAGTGCTCATTGTAACCCCAGAGATTTCCAAATCAATCGCACATGATACTTCGTCAAAAACTCATTTTTGAACAAACTCGCTCGATAAATTAATTAACTTTACACGAAGAAACGTATATATATCTACTGTATGTAGAAAAACCTACGCCATTAACATCGACATTCTTTTAAAGTATATCGTAATAGTCAAATATCAGATTAAAAATATAACCTAGAGGTGTTGAGACATCAAAAATACCTACACATAAACTCTGACTAAGTTCGAGGATTGTAAACACGAACCTTACTTAACTTTTAAAAAAATGCGATAGGATAAAATAATGTCTCTTCTGCGTTATACTCAACGATCAAAATCACGGACATAAATAGTTTTTACTGTTAACAAACGACTTGCCCCAAGTGTATAAAAATAGTCATGCGCTAAAAACAAAACTATGCGTGCGACTCGTTGAAATGCACTTCAGGAGTATAATAATCAAGCACAGCAACAAAACTTGATAGAATTAGCAGAACAGCGAAAAAATTTAAAAAAGTTTATAACGGAAGCTGAGCTGCTGCGCAAAAACACAAAAATTTGAAACACCGAATTTACATATGAAAAAGTTGCGAACAAAAAAGGAGTGTTAATAACAAAATTAGACTCCAAAACCGTACAAAGTACGTCCGGATCTCTTCAAAGCGTAGATGACATCCATGACAGTGACGGTCTTGCGCTTAGCGTGCTCGGTATAGCAGATAGCGTCACCAACAACTTTGGAGAGGAAAAGTCTGCAGACTTGTCTGCATTCTTCGTACACTGGACCACCGATACGTTTGCAACCAGCTCTGCGAGCGATTCTTCTGATGGCAGGCTTAGTGACACCTCTGATGGACTCTCTGATGATTTTTCTGTGGGCCTTAGCTCCACCTTTTCCTAGACCTTTTCCACCTTTACCTCTTCCTGACATTTCTACGTTCACTGATGTATCGACAACGATTGTCGATTTACCGGAAACGAACGAATTCGCATATGCGTGAAATATGGCAAGTTGCGCCGCCGCATTTTACCAAAACATTATGTTTGATTTAGTTACCTTAAATTTAATTGCTTTTCAATTTCCGGCTAGGAAATTATTACAATTTGTTTTTTACACGTATAAATATGTAATAGCAGTTTAAAAAATTTTAATTCACTTTGCAAAATCGTTTTTAAGAAATGCATTATGCGCCGCATATATAGAAAGGATTAAAATTAATACACAACTTGCCGCTCGGCGCTTGTTCTTTTAAACTGGAAAGTTGCCGACGAACTCCAAAGCTTTGTGGTTAAAATTATATTTTAATTTTTAAGATTAATTTTTAAAGTTAATTTTTAAGATTAATTTTTAAGATTAATTTTTAAGATTAATTTTTTCATAACAAAGTTACGCTTTCATTTAATTTTGAAGTGACTTCAACAGTTGTATCGAAATTTTTCGTTGTTTCACTTTCACCCTCCATTTCAATGTTATGTGTATTGGTCGTATGAATCTAGGCGTATCGAATTCCCTGTGGCTACTAAGTTGTGATACCTGTTATTTTAATCCGATATACTTAGTAGGTTTTGTTGAGTGTCATCCTTATTGTTATGGGTTTGTTTGATTGTTGGTGTTCATTTTCCATAACAGTTATATTTTGTAAATATTTTACAGTGAAGTTCAAACGTTATTCACAGCTCTTGTTTTTCAACCACTTTATATACATACAGCTCATCGCTAGTTGTGTGAGTGGGGTTATTGTAAAAACAATCATCTTCAAATCACGCTGTATGTTGTTTAATGTCTAGAAAGCGGGACAGAACACTGTTCTTGGCGCAGTATGACGCATGTTTTCCGTTGCGCATGTGTGAAGAATACTATTTTTGTTGTTTCAGGTAATAAATACAAACTCTAAGGTTAATAAACGATTTTACTCTTGTAAAACGTTTAATTACTAATTTTGAGAGATTGAATATTTGCATTTTCTTTAAAATATTGAATTTGTAATTAAATTTTTTTTTTCATTATGATTTAATTTATTTTCTCTGCGATATTTATCACTTAAGCATAGTACAATTACGTATCATTAATACTTAACCGGCGCGCTTCACAATAAACTCACCTCTGTGGTGTTTCAACCAACCATCTACATTTATTTTTTATTTTTTTCTATTGTTAATAGGCATTTTAATAACAACTTTACAATATATATTACAGTAAAAAAAGTTTCAAACAAAGTTGCAGTAAAAATATGTTACACCATATAATATACCACATCATTTATTTTCTTATTTAAGTTTTTTGATATTTTAAAAGATTATACTATATTTTTTGATGTAATGGAACAAATTACGAAAAGTAAGTTTCTTTATTTTTTTTATTAGTAATAATATAGAATACAATGATATTTTTCAAATTTTATTTAGTTTAATATTTATTGTTAGTTATAAAATGCTATTTTTTGCTCATATTTTTCTACTGTACGTGAAAAACTACATAAAAAAAATTTATAAACTAAACATTAAATTTGTATATACACTTGGAAACTGAAAAGTTGTGAAAACTGTTTTTCATGGATTTATAGTGTTTTTTCTGCATATCATTTTTTCAACCATAGTTTTTCTTTGTTATTTTATCAAGTTTTAAATGATACTGGTAATAAATTATTATCTTTGTAATAAATAAAAATATAAAAAGTCGTAATTTCAATTATTTAATTGTATGTAAAATTAAAACAAAATAATCGTATTATTTGGAAGTGACTCAAAGGCTGTTTTTAATCTGTCGAGAAAAATTCAAATTTTCTTTAATATTAAAATAGAACAATACATTTGATTTTATCACCGTCAAAGTGGTGTTTTATTATTCAGTTTCACTGGAATTAATCGCGTTTTGCAACCTACACACATAAAGGATTACTAATTACGTTGTTCCTTTTGTGACATGATTTACAAGTTCATATAACACTATCGGTCAAACAACAAAAACATATGAAACAAATAAACCGCCTGTGAACGCTATTCCAATAATAAGTGATGTGGTCAAGTTGCATAACTCAGCCTTATCCATGGTAACTAATCTATGATGGAGAAATTAGTGAAGTAGTTAGAGAGAATTACTTTGGGCCGTAATAAATTGCAATGGTAGAGTAGTAACTAGCGGTGAATGAAAACAACAGCATTAAAAATATTGGGAAAGGATCACTGTCTAATAAATTGGGAAACATGGGGGCTATCCCGTGCGATTTATCGCATAGTAACAACAAAAAGATCAGCACAATTCTCAATGACGCCATAATTGGCAATAGTAGAGTGTCACCCTCAATCTTAAAGAATTAGAAATAGTAATAACCAATAGAGTTGTCGAACCCATGGGATGCAGATGGCGCTCATGCAACCGAGACTTTCACCCACACTAGTGCAGAAGTAAGTGAGGATTATTTTGAAATATTTTTCTGTAAAAATAAGCGTATTTAAATATTTATATATCTCATGTCACCTCTCCAGTAGTAGTTGGTGGATGTTGACACTATACTTGACACAAAAACTGGGTACACAGTATAGGTGCAGAAGTAACACAGAAAAACCGTGATGAGTGGTACATAAATCTGCGACATAAAAAACAATATTCAAACTAACTACTTTCTTTATTATCTTTAGGTATACTATCATTTCTGCGCCAAATCCTTGAGATCTTCTGTAAAACGCCTATCAATTTAGTGAATTTAAACATGTACAGAACATGTACTATGGGCTGCGAAAAGCTCATTATATAGATGTAATAGTTCTATATTATAAAGATTCAGCAAATTTGTTCAAATATATTGAGTTGTTTTACGCTAGATTTGAATCGGGAATAGCAAATGATAGAGACGATCATCGTGATGACCATTGTGCAGTTGCAAACGATCAAGCCGATTTTAGGTGATACTTTTGCTAGTTTCGTTAAGTATAAATTAGAAATATTGAAATAGTTATGTTAATTAGTATAGCATAGAAGAAAAGCTTTACACAAGAGCAAAATTATCTGTGTCAACATCATGAGTATTCTCGATAGAGACTAGGATGGTTAGTGAGCAAGTTGAAAATTGTCGATAGCAAATACCTGTCCGATGAGAAAAGTTGTAACGTAAATCTTTGGGAACAGTGAAAATATGCCAAACAGCGTTCCTTGCAATATCGAAAACAATACTAGTTTGCGTTAAAAATTCAAAGTTGATGGCGCTTACGTGACGCTATAACAACGATAGTTAATGTTATAGTGAAGTAGACCCTTGGACCTATTAAAAGAGTGGACAGTTAAAATTAAAAATACGTTTATCAACACAAAATAGAGAAAATTGTCTTACTTGTATCAAATGATAGATTGATGAACGAAACAAGAAAACACACCAAAAGCAGACCAAAACAAACGTAAATCTTTAGATTTCTGTCGAATCTAAACAAAAATCCAAACATTTAAATCAACAAAAATAGAGTCACTTGTATAAATATAAAAAGTTGGCAAAGTAACCCACCAACAAGGAAAGATTAATACAGCCAATAAATGTAAGATTATGTGTTTTATCGAGGATTTTTTTTTGTCCATAATGTATTTGTTGCTTCTGAAAATGACGATTAAGTTCAAATTAATGTTATCAGTAACAACTCTGATGGTTAAGAAAAAAACATTGAATGGCATAAATATTCCAACTCCAATCAACAACGAATATACTACACCAAGGTGTCGTCTAAGAATAATTTGATATGCCATTTCAAAGTTAGACGTACTTGTCTTTTATAAGTGCAATTTTCGATGTCATTATTTAAAAATAAGGCTCTATAGACAACCACCAATTTGAATGCAGGTATTTAGAGGAAAGTGTAAAAATTGAAAAATATGTCATAATCGATCATAAATTTTTTTAGCTTGATTATATTAATTGTGATTCTTACCAAGGTTATAATGCTTTTACGTGAAGTGTAAATTAATAAAATTGTATAAATAATCATTAAAATAACAACTATTCCATCACGCTATAAATAATTTGTTGATTGTTGTTGTGTGTTATTGTCACTTGCATGTAAGTACATCTCAAGGGGACTTTCAGTGATAAACAACTTGGCTTTTTTGGTGCTAATTTTTTCTGCTAACAAGAAAATGTGTATTTCTACGAATACAAGGTTGTGTTAAGTTTCGCACCTCGCACATCTTTTTTGTGACAATAAATTTCACCATCTGAAATATATTCGTTTAAATGCTCTACTATCTGCAACAATATTCCAAAATCTAAACTTTAGACCTTTTGTAAAAATAGGTGTTTGGGATAAAAATGGCATCCGTATAACGATGAATGTCATTTAGGATTTATCCAATCGACGAAAGTGGCTGCCGTCTTTAAATGTGACACCATTTTATAATGTATGCAGTCAAATATGGTTATTGTGCAATTTTTCGGTAATGATCTCCAAGTGCGCGCATTCAAATCTACCGTACAAAAAATATAACGCGTGCGCGACACCATGAAAGTTTTAACGTCGTTGATGACAATGTTTAACATGCGCAAAAAATTAATATAAGAAGTGGCTCTTGTCGTGAGAGATAATATAGTTGCCATACAGTTTTACATATCTACGACAAATATAAAGGAGGAGTGTGCGTATGTTTGTCAATGTGTGTCCCAAGTGAGAATGCGCAAGAAAACTTTTGCCTTAAAACATCTTTTGACATTGTTGTAAAGTGTTGTTAGTCAAATGAATGTCTTTACTTGAGATCTAATGAAGATATAAGGAAAGTAATATTTCCGCGTGGGCTAAGCATGGATTAGCTGTGGTCAACTAGGGAATTAATTTCATGTCAAGCACTAATTTAATTGATTATAATGAGTTGAAATCGTACTATGCTATAAGATATGTATTTCATATCAGTTTCGACGTAAAAAAAGTCTGCAATGCGCAGCTAACAGCAAATTTAAAGAATATACTCACTGAAAGTATGCGTAAGCTTATTTGTATCCCATAAAGTACAAAACTCAGGCAAAAACAAAACCAACGTGAAACTGATAACAGATATTTGCAGAAGTAGTATTTATAAAAAAGGAAAAAATAATATTGACTACAAATAGACATACATTTGATGTTTAAATATTTCGTTTATAGTATTTTTCTTTAGTTTAATGTTTTTATGTTTTATAGATGTTTCAATTAAAACACCACATAAATATATATGTTTTAATTTTTTTATCGAATAGTTATACATCCTAAAATCAAGATTCATTAAAATTGACAACGTTTAATTTTTTTTAATTACATTATGAGTGGAAATCCTCAATTATTTTAAAATATACAAAACTATAATAGGAAAAAAAAAATTATAAACTAAAAAAGTTTATGATGTTATTATTTAATGGATTTGTATCAAATTTTAGTTTTTATTTCAAGAGTAATGCTTAAAGTTTGAAGACTAGAAAATTGATCGTCTAATTTTCTTACGATATCAACTCAATTAACTCTGCTTTAACACTTTTTAGTAAAAAGCGATTTTTATTTTTTAAGTAAACAGTAGTTGATAAATTAGATTCCGTAAACATTAGCACAACAATAATAAATATGCGCACACACAATTGCAAAAATGAAAAAACTTTAGGTCATTTGTTATTTGCGACAAGTCGTCGATTTAGCAAAAAGCATGCACTAAAAAACGAATTTCACTCGTTATTTTCCACATTAATATGGTTGATAATGTATGTATTTGTGCGCATGCGTTTGGTTGGTATAAGACAGCGCATCCAGACTTATTGGGAGTTCCACGCCCACAATTTGATTTAAGGTTGAAATGGGGAATAACATTTTCTTACATTCAATCGATTTGTGCTTAAATAATCATTAGACTATGTATAGCTGATATATTCCGTCCAAGTTGCTGTTTATGTTGTACAATGACTGCGAGCAAACTAAAAATGAAATGAGGTCATAAAAACCAATTGTTGTAGACAACGAGCCAGAACGAAGCCCGACGTGCGCACTAGTTGTAAATATAATTTCAAAAAGACTAGTGTAATAAGAGCAAGTTGTATTTTAAAGCCAAGAAAGTATATTATGCGCGCGCAGAAACCTTATTTACTGGGAATAAGGTGCTATCGCACAGATGCGCGAAATGACCATGTCTGACGACTCCTTACAACGCAGTAAGACGCCCAATTCAACACTTCACCACCGACAAAGCAACACATCAATAGCATAAACACAAATAACCAAATAAATAAACACAAGTTCAACACAAAGTCAATAACTAAAAATTTACAATTTTTCGTCATAAGATGTAATCATATCACTACTAATTTTGTTTGTATGGGTAGTGGATGCAACAGCAAGACGTCTTTGGCGTTCCTCTTGCTTCATGCGCTCCCTCTCCTCGAGTGAAGTAGGCGCTCGAGGGGCATTGGTGTCTCCCCTAATTTCGGGTTTTACGTCTGATCCAACAACACTTCCACCCGAAGTTGACGTTGTGAGCATTGACACCGTATGTCTATTGCTGTGTTTTCCTCCAACAGACGGAGATTCGTCGGGGAAGTTTACATGAGTGGCTCCTGGAGTGTGTTGTTGAACATCGTTGTCATTACTAACAGAAGGATTCATAGTTGGAGTTGTGGTGGTGGCGGCGGCGGCGGCGGTGGAACTCAAACTTGCTAATTTATGTTGTTTCACAGCAGCTTTGGCTTCATTGATAAGATCACTTGAAGAAACATCAGGTTTTTTGTAACTAGTATCCAACATGGACGAAGGCAACATGGACTCATCAACAGTGTCAAAGGTCAGTTTATTAGCCACTACATTAGACGTAGTTGTTGTTGTGCCTACTTTTGATTTGGTTGAAGGCACCACCTTACTAGTGCTGTAACTGTAAGACGAAGTCTTCGAGACGGATATATTAGAATGAGCGTTAGGAATTGAGGATAAATTATTTTTGTTGACAGTGGTGTGCGCGGGTTTTTTGATGGAATCATCCAACTTTTCTTCGCCATCCGAGTACTCATCACTCTCCTCACTTATCGGCAAAGACGCAACCAATTCGCATCGGCCACTTACAGGATACATGAAAGCGGACGGTTTTTTCAAGGTTGAAGTTAACGGATTGGAAATATTGGTGATGGATGGAACTAACTTGGTGGTGCTGCCGCTATTAGTTGGTTGTTTGGTGTTGCTACTGAGGAGATTGGACGAGGAGACACTGGCAGGTTTCTTTTTGCGTGACTTTTGAGGCTTATTCAAGTATTTCACATACTTCTCAAGCGACCTCAAAGTCTCAGGTTTCATATTGTCGAAATCAATTTCGACTTCCGACTGGTTCTTCTCTTTGAATATGTCGGATTCGAGGTCGGACAAAAATGCGATAATATCTCCCAACTTTTCAGTAGGCATGCGATTGATTTCAAGTGATAGTTTACGCTTCTCCTCGTAGGTCATGGGTTCAGCATGGTTCATTTCCACGCTGACAAAGCCGGCTCCATGTTGTGCTTTTGATGTGATCGGGTTCACGTAGTCGTCGTCGCACTCTTCATCTGAGACGTAGGAATGGTCTTTTTTGGATTTGGATTTCGACGCGGATTTATGATGAGTAGTGGTAGTAGTAGTAGTAGTGGTAGTGCCTGGAAAAGCTAAAAATCATGCATTCGTCAACCACGCTAAAACATACTTCGAGTTTGTTTGCACATATTAACAACACCCGTAATAGCTTCGGGCAGAGCATCAATTTTGGGTACAATGATTGAACAAGGAGCTACCACAAGGAAATCATACACTTCAGGTGGTGCTTTGGCAATGAGCAGTTCGATGGCCACAATAAGACGTTGGCCCGCCTGACTCACAATATGTTCTGGAGGGTTGTAGCGACAGCTGTTGTTGACCATCCGTCTCAAATCGGTGACACACTCGAATGCAGTTAAATATTTGCCCGTTTCGAGATTTTTGCAGATGGAGTTCAGGTCCATAGGGTAGTGGATGATACTTTCGTAGTCGGTCAAATGAAGCGATTGGGGATCCACGGGGTCGTAAAAAGGCCAAGCGTAATCGGCATGTTTCTTTGTGAACAGCTCTCGCACTATTGACAGACAATACTTTAGCGCTACCGACGTGGACGTCGCTGGGATGTTGGAGGTGTGAGCGAAGAAGTTGAAGGACAGGTGACGGTTTTGGGAAAGAGTCTGTGACCTTGATCCGTTAGCACTAATACACACAATTCAATGCAACATTTATATTTTAAATTAATTATCAATACTCAAACAATTTTTGCAAAATAAAAACCATTAGCTATCAACAATTAAATCAACTCTTATAATATAACGTAAATATAGAAATGCACAGATAATCTTTAAAACGTTATCTATAGGAAACACTAACCGAGTTAAATAATGAAAAAATTCTGCACGCCTTAATAACTGTTGATAGACTTTAGATTTGATTTGTGTTAACTATCATGTCAGAAGTGGGGTGAAGTGGCAACTCCACCGTATTAAAGTATATTTTTTGCTACATTTTATATAAACGAGGTTAAGAATACAACACTAATCCTCGTAAAAATTGCGTCAACCAATTACGACACACTAAAGGCCGTGGCTATTGTCATATTATAAATTAATCCCAACGGCATGTACGCTTGCGTTGACCCATTTTTTATGCTCCCAACACCTACTTCTAGAGAAGATGCAAGGTTCAGATTTCAGAATCTAACATATTTAATTGTTTGTGACCCATCGCTATTGCTCTTAGGGACCAAAAACAATTAAATACAGGTAAAACTAGGGGCACCGGATTAATTTAATCCGTGTCCAATGGCCACTTGTTTAATTAAATGGATCGGAAGCCGACTAATAAATTGGTGGTTTAACTATAATCTATTCGACTACCAGAACATAAGTATTATGAACCGATCGAAGGTTAGCTTTGAGTTTTTAAAAATATAAATAGGAACCACTGAAATAAAATAAGAAAATTGAATAAAAAATTAATTAAAAATACAAAAATTACACTGACAACTTTCGCGAGTCACGCCGAGAAGGAGTGTGCTCGAGATTGACAACCTTTTTCTCTGGCGTCTTAGACACTTCGCTCTTCGCCGTTGACTTGCTCGAAGACGCGGAATTGGCTGCTCCCGAAGCCCCCTTTTTTTTCTAACGAAGGTCATCGTCAAAACCACCAAAACTGCCGAATACCTTGGAGGGTGTCTTGACACTTCCTCCATCCTTGGAGCGCTTCTTAGAGCCAGTAATTCCATTTTTACTTAAACAAAAATACATAATACAAGACGTAAAATTAATTACATGGGTTCGGTGTGCAATGATGTGTCCTTTTCACCGTCATCGCATGACGACGAGGGGATGCTGGCGACCTTTTCATTGAAAAACGCTTCTAAAGATTCGCACATTCCTCTGACCATCTAAACGTTTGTTATTCAATGAACAGAAAAGCAACCGTTTGACTGTTACATCACCATATAGTAACGACTTAATCGTTACTAACAACAATAGAACACAATTCAAATGGGTTTTTATTAGCGTTAGAACATCGTTAATATTTGTTGCTAAAGATATTTATCGAAATTTTCAACTACACGTGTCAAATGTGGACTTATATATATATATATGGTAGATTAGTTGATTAATAATAGGTTTGACAGTTGAAATCTACTCAAGTCAAAAAGGAAAAATTATTTAATCAATCATCCCAACTAAATTTCATAACTAGTCAATTTTTAACCAATAAAATAAACGCATCAACAATGTTCAATTTTAAAACTGTATTAAATATAACACATGAATCAACTTACCAATCCCTCTGAGTTGTACGTGTAACAATTGTGAAAGATAAGACGGAAGTCTTGGATGCACTCATCGGCATTTTCATAGAGCCCGTTCAGCAGTTTGCTGCGAATGGTACCCAAATCCATTGGGTTTTTGATGACCGTGTAATAGTCCTAATAAAATTGAAAATTAATTAAATGTAAAACCCAGTGGAGACTAAAATGTAACTAATTAAAGCTAGTACTTGAGCACTGTCTCTAACTGGATCAACAGGCTCCCTAAAGGGCCACGACTGAGGATGCTTCCACATCGCTCGCAAAACAATTCGTTGGATGTACTCGAGTTGGCTTGATCGCTTATGGGTATTTACAACAGAGTCGTTGGTTGAAGGCTGAGTGGCAGATTCGTCGTTAGTAAAAGTGGTCTCGGTTATCTCCAAATGCTCGCCATCTTCTTTCGAAGTGTTAATTGCATTGGTTGATGTATTGTTGTCGGTTTCATCTGAAGAAGAAGACTCCATCTCCACTTCGACGTGTTCTGCTTTTTGCTCTCCATTCAGAGACGCGCTATGCGAACGGTCTTTAATGTCGATGTTTTCGTTATTGGATATTCCAATATCTTCCTTAGATTTTCCCATAACTTAATTTCAATATATTTCGATGGAATGTGTTAGACGAAATAAAGCCATATGTTAATGGTGTTTCGGTTTAAAGAATGGCGGCAACGTCAAAAAAATTAAATAAAATCTGCGTCATACTGATTAACTATCGAAACTTATGAGTAAAAAAAAATAGCGTCAAATAAATGTCATGTTGCGACGTGAGATAACACGAAGGGAAAACTAAACACAAAGCAACATCAACTTAGCCAACCAAACCACATAACCGATCGAACACACCACACACACACGGCAAGTCAATCTAAAGTAGTGTACCTAAGAATGATTCTACTTGTGTCGCACGACTTGGTTTCACAACTTCGGATTATAACGAACACGCGACTCACGCCGAACCTGTGAAACCAATACAAAATTGTGGAGGCGCAGCCTACGCTAATCCGGTACTCAGAAAGGGTTTTGATAACACTGGTTACCACCACCACAATAAAAAAATACACAAATAAACAAGACACATTAAATAGGAACATACAACTAACACCAAACGATCATTGTAAATGTGAACCACTACAATAATCCTCTTGTTGACCAGCAGTGACTAATAACCATTGATCTCAATAGTCCGCTGGTGCAATCATCAGACCCAAATTTCTCAGGCCAACATACGCTAACTAAAGTCACAACATACTATGCAATCCATAGAGCACATAATGCAGGGTAATTTTGAGACAGCAAAACTACATTCGAGCAAACACGGTGTTCAATAATCAAATCTCACGAACTCTTTGAATAAATAATCAATAGTATCGTAGAGACTAATATCCTCCATACAAATAGAATTTTCAATAGAATCTGCATTGGGATTGTCAAAGGTTGCTTAGGTAAACCTATCACTAACTCCGACAACAATCACCATTCATTCAACCAACTTCCCTATAGATTACAAAGTGTTACGAGTTAAAGCGAATTTTTTCGATATTTAATTTCTATTTTATTAGGAAAGTGGCCATTGACACTCCAAATAATATACAGGATTCCCAGTTTTAGTTACATTTAATTATTTTTATCCCATCGCGAACTCTCTCGAGGGCCAAAGATAATGAAATATGACAGACTCCGAAATCTAAACCTTGTTTCTTTGCTAGAAACAGGAGTTGGTGTGATTTAAATCCTAGATTACGCAAGCGTATATGGCGTTTAGGACAGCGCTTCCCTACTCATTTTTCACCTCGCACCCCCTACGGAGGAAATATGTGAGCTCGCACCCCCTTCTCACGAAA
>JAOPJI010055350.1:0-14014 GCA_027122695.1 Merluccius productus
GGAATGGGGAGGGGGGAATCGTGCTGAATCTTCCTCCAGCACGGAACAGGCAAACGGCACTAGTGTGAGTGCGCCCTAAACCAGCTGTCAACCACACACTCTCCTTCTCCCAAACACACTCTATCCAACATAATCCCTCCATTGTTATTTCAATTGGACAAAATAACATATTTCTTGTATGTTCTTTCCCTTTTTCCCATTTTTCTGATTGATGCCAATTGTTAACTAACAATTGGCATCAATTCAAACAACAAACATCCCACAAATACAAGATACTTTATTTTCCCACAACGATGGTAATTGCTTTCAGCACAGCATGGTTCAGCTCTGGGTGCAACCCATGCCGGTCTCAAAAACATCCAGCCGTCACTTAGGACCTGTCAGTTAGACTCTGACTGACTCTGACAGTCAGACTCTTCATTTACAGAATGAGACGCGACTCGCGGGTTAAGTTGGAATCAAATCTTTTGCGTCAGGCACGCCGGCTGATGTTTATATATAGACGTGTTTGTTGTGCTGTGTTGTCGGCTGATTCTAAAAGACCTGTATGTGCATATGTGAGATTACGTTGAGGTGGGTGGTACTGGAGGTGCTGTCCGAGTGTGTCCCAAGCGTAGGATGAATCATTTTCTCCATGGTGCAGATGGAGGCCTTCCAATTGTTTTGGTGACTGGAAGAATGTAAGACTGATGAGCTCTGTGTGGTTCCACAGCGGCAATCTTGGATGATGACATCCAGTTTGTGTTTGGTTGTGTTCTTTAAACCTTGGATTTTGCTGCTTGCTGTTCTGTTGCTCATTTGTCCTCCTTTGGACATTGTGCTTTGTCATTCTGATACTTTACTTGGAGAGCTACTGTATCTTTGTAGTCTCTTTGTAGACTTTAGATTAATATCTAAAGACTGATTCAATTTGATTCAGCGGATGAGTTCAAGTTCAGTTTTGGTAGAAATCAAAACAGGAAACAAGGTGTAACTCCACCCCATTCGATTTTTGGTCAGACTTAGGCCTGGTCGCCCCCCCTACCTTCCTGAGGGCGAGAGAGAAAGTCAGCTAGATACCAACGGAGCTACTTGAGGGGCGGTCCACTGTGGTCCGCATGGTCTGAATAGAGGCTGAATGAGGGCCCCAGGAGGTAGTAGTTCAGCGAGCCGACCGCCCACCAGATAGCCAGGCATTCCTTCTTGATGGCACTGTATCTTGTTTCCCAGTCTGCCCGCTTCCAGCTGATGTAAAGTATCGGGCGGTCGACTCCCTCTACCCCCTGGGACAAAACGGCCCCCAGCCCTCTGTTTGATGCGTCTGTCTGCAATGTAAAAGGGAAAGAAAAATTAGGTGTATAAAGGAGGGGCTCCCCACAGAGAATTTAACCTGCTCAAACAGGTGCCTGCTCGCTGATACCTCTCCGTCCACTGAACCAGATCTGAAGCACCTTTGCGAGCCACATCGGTTATGGGGCTGACGAAAGCTAGGGACAAACTGTCTATAATACCCTGCCAGCCCCGAAAAACGCCTAAAGTCCTGGCCGCGGACAGGTCGCAATCATTGCTGTCTTTTCTACCCGTGGACGCACCTGCCAGACGCCCCAAGTGGTACCCCAGATACCGTACCTCCCTTCATCCCACGTCGCACTTCCTTGGGTTACCCATGAGCCCCGCCTGCCTCAGAGTGTCAAGCACCGCTGCCACCTGCCGCATATGTTCCTCCTAGCTGCCACCGTGGATGAAGACGTCATCCAGGTAGCCAGCAGCACTCATGAGGCGCTGGAATGTGGCTGGGGCCCCGTATAATCCAAACGAAAGCGTGGCAAAGTGGTAAAGCCCTAACGGAGTAGAGAAAGACATTTTTTCCTTGGACTCTGGAATCAAGGAAATCTACCAGTAGCCCTTGGTTAAATCCAGTGTCGTGAAAAAGCGAGCAGTACCAAGCTGGTCCAAGAGTTCATCAATCCAAGGCGTGGGATAAGTCTTGAATTGTGACACATCATTCACCTTACGATAATCTACACAGAACCGGACGGACCCATCCGTCTTCCACATCACACTGTGTTACTTCAACCAGAACAACGGGACTACACCAGGTGCTGCTAGAATCTTCTATTGTTCCCATTTCTAGCATGTCCGGCAATTATTTCTGAACTACTTTTCTTTTGTGTTTGGGTAATCTATAGGGTTGTGTGCACACTGTCATGCCTGGGTGAGTGTCAATATGGCGCTGTATGAGGTTAGTGCGCCCCGGCAGGGGGGAGAACACGTCAGCAAACCGCTGTTGCAATGAGACAATGTCCGCTCTCTGTGCTGGTGGGTTATCACAAGAGAGCTCAGGTGGTTGCATCGATTTTGGTACCTCGGGCCCTAACTCATCCCTATTGATCACAGAAGGTTGAGGTGGTATATTTCTTTGGCCCCTCCCCTGTCTGAGCGCTCAACCCCATAATCAACATCGCCCACTTGCCGTGTGACCACAAAGGGTCCTTGCCACTTGGCGAGTCATTTAGAGCTAGATAGTTTAGCCCCCTATTGTACAGGCGTTGCTGACGTTCCTGAGCCTCAAGCAAATTCTCTGGTGATAACCGCCCCAGTGTGTGTAGCTTTGCGCCAGGTCCATGACGTGTCCACTTGTTTTTACTTGGGCTTGGACCCTCCTCCCAGCTTTCCTTTACCAGGTCCAATATGCCGTGCAGTGTTCTGCCAAACAGCAGCTCAAAGGGAGAAAATCCCATGGAGACCTGGGGGACCTCCCGCACTGCCAATATTAGGGGGTCTAACCATTTATCCCAGCTACAACAATGCTTGTGTACGAACTTATGGATCATGGACTTTTATTTAACTGCTCCACCAGCCCATCAGTCTGGGGATGGTATACGCTAAACTGAGTGCCCTGTTCCATTCCAAACAGTGCTTGCGCAACACTTTTGGCCGATATGCTACACAGCGGCACTCAAGCACTCTGCTCAAATGGCCCAATGAGGTCCATGCCTAACTAATCGAACAGAATCTCCATTAATGGCAAGGGCCGTAGTGCCGCTTTTTGGATGGCCGGCTGGTTTACCAATTGGCAGTCTGGGCAGGAGGCACACCACCGGTGCACATCCCCCCGGATGCCCAGCCATTAAAAATTGGGCCATTATTCGCTTTAGTGTTTTATCATACCTACCCCATATGCCCCACCATAGGGTTATAATGAGCCGCTTGGAAAAGCATATCCCGGCAGTTCTTTGGCACTAATAACTGCGTATTGTTTCTCCTGCCTGAGTGTGGCGACTCATTCAGTATGACCTGTCCCTATACTATCTATCATAGTATCAAAGTAAGTATGGAAATTGCGATAGCTATGTCAGCGTACCGGCTGACCATCAATTCTAATCACTTGGTCAAAGGCTGAGCATAGAGTATCATCATAAGACTGCTCAAGAGGAAAATCTCCCACTGGGGGGAAATGTGGGACCGGTGGAGTCTCCTCTGGCTCCTCCCCCCCTGTGCAGCGCTGGACGACCTCACATCACCACTGAGCACAGCGCACACTCCGCATGTCCCTGCCGGTCACGAACGCACCCCCATACATATCCCCACTAAGCTATGAAACCCTGGCCAATCAGTACCCAGAATTATGGGGTGCGTCACTCTATGCATTTCCCCCTTAATATAACACAGGGGTATTTATGAATATCACGTCACCAACGGTCACCTGTGACACTTATACCAAAGTCCTGGATCGAACCAGGTCCTGACGAATCATAGATTGAATACAACCTGAATCCACCATGCCTGGTATATACCCCTCAAATCCTTACCGGAACACAATATGTGCCCCCCCAGACCTGGAGAGGGGGCTGAAAGCCGGCGACCTACACCACCTATCCCACCTCCATCAGGGAGCTGTGATCCCCGCCAGTCGGGACAGCAGCTCACCAGCTCTCTCTTGAGTGTGTGTGGTGATAGCTGGTTTACCCTGGGTGCCATGATTGCACCACAGGTGTGCAGCCCCAGCAATTGCAGGGGCTGGCTGGTTGGGCTTGGAAGAGGCCTGACAGCTGGGCTGCGGAGTTAGCTCCTCAGATGGTCTTGAAGAGCCCTCGGTAGGTAACCCCCCTCCACCAGGACGACGGCGCACGATCCCCATCTCCTCCTGGAGCATGGGCCTTGGGCTGCTGTGCTGACAGGCAGAGGTGCGGCTGGTCATGGGCTGCTCCATGCTGGATCTGGGGGAGGCTAGCCTCAGAGGGTTGCCCATGGCGGTTGCTGCGCTGCCTCCCCTCTCCTCCGCTGGCCGTCACTGCCATTGAGAAGGGCTGGTGCTGAGGTGGCTGTCTGTGAGCACGGCTGATGACTCCAGAGCATGTCCAGGCAGCCCTTCCATGTCCCTTTCTGGTCGGAGAAGCCCCACATTGGGCGCCACTGTGACAAGTCAGACAGGGGTCAGGTATCGGCAGCTGGGGCTCGCCCGTTTATTTATCTTTTCAAGCTTCAGCCAGCAACACAAGTCAAGCAAAGGTGCAAAATAATGATAACTGATCGCCGATTCACAAATGCAATTCAGTCCGCTCCGCGCCCACAAGGCTGTCAGCTGGCGTTCCGTGACGCATTGGCCCGTTCTTCCGGGTCTGTTTGACCCGTGGACCAGTTACTGCCGAGTTTTATAAAGATATTGGATTAGTAATTAGACAGTCCCTGTCCCGTACTCACCTGTCTTCTCACCGGGTGCCGGGAGCCATGCCCCCTCCACTTTCTCCCCAGACAGCGCTAACCAGATGCTCCCTCCACAGCATAGTACTGCTGGATCCCAGATTACCATCTTTGCCAAACAAACGCAGCCATTTGACTTCTGATCTATCGATCTACACAACTGACAGTTGATAATACTAGACAATAATAGACCAATGATAAAATACATTTGTTATTTTTTATGTATTATTTAGATTTGTTTTTCACTCTTCAGATAGATGAGAGGACAACATTTATTCACTGTATGCGTAAATATTATTGTGTGTTTATATGTTGTCCAACAACTATTGTTTGCCAAGTTTACTTAGGATAGTGTCCTTCAACCCCCCCCCCTGCAATTTTCCATTTAACAGTTAGAGAAACCCAGCATAATTAATGCTATAATTAAAACTTGTTGTTGTGTTATGAAAATATTATGCAGTCCTTAGCACTGCACTTACAATTGTAGCTTCCACAGGAAGCTATTCATCATGAGGTGAATATAAGTTAAGATCTGGCTGCAATCTCCCATACTCATAGCCATGTTGCATGAGGCAATACATTATGTTTATGCTGCTATTAATCAAGACAATTCGATTGGTGGAGTTGTTTGTTAACTTCCTGTTATCTGTGGAACCACAGTGTGCAAACTCCTGGGTCCCAAATTATGAATTCTAATCTAATGAAAAATACTTCTCATAGTGTGTGTGTGTGTGTGAGACCCTGATTGTTCCTGCATGGCAGATGATTCAGTCAGTCAGCAAAACTTGGCTACAAGATTGTATCTACCGGTATTTCCATTTTCCAATATTGGTCGAATCCACAGCTATCCTTTGTGCTGACTGTTGAGCATATCTCTGTCTGGGCGGCTGGTGTTGGTTGGTGATACACTTACTGTTTAAGAGTATAGGTTCAGCAACAGACTGCCAGATAGTTAAAATATAATGTGTTTCTTTTAAAGGCTACTATTGAATGTCAGTGGGTGCGTGTGTGTGTGTGTGTGTGTTTGTGAGTATGTGCACATGCATGCACGTCCTTTTCATTGGCCAACATGTTTAACAGAATTCATCATTCCGCCTTTAAAAGTGAAACATTGACATTATGATGAAATAGGATTACATTTTGACTTAAAAATCAATTGTTTTGAACAAACGTCAAAACGCCGCTTCAAAGGCTGGCAAGAGATCGGCTTGTGCTCAAAGAGCGGCGGGAGGAGAAATACACCCTTTTCCCCCTCCATCTCTGTCCATTTATTTACCTTGTAATATGTCAAAGCAAGACCATATTGTTTTACCTTTGCCATTGTTTTTTCTCTACATCTTTTTCTCTCTCTGAGGACCAAACATGCTGCTGGCCTTTATAGGTTCCCGTGGGACATATGTTGTGGAACAGATGTTAACCTTGCTGCTGTTCACAAACAGCCTACAGTACACACACAATTACCCAAGAAAACACAAGGTCGCAATGGACAGTGTGGAAATACCCGCAAGGTGACATGTCAGATTTGTGTATTCAAAATCCACAAAACAAACAACGAAAGGAGATCTAGAACGACAGATTGCATGGGCACAGAGTCATTGTAGGAGTAGCTAATTGGCCCTGGAGCAGTATGAACAGACTACCCATCGCTGAGCCATACTCTTAATAGATCCATTAGCCCTAAGCTCCACGTCTGCCACCGCCCCATGAGCCAGACTAAGGACGCCAGGCATTCAGAAGAAAAGGACACACGACCGCGAAGATGAGAGTGCGTTGGACGATGGAAGGAGTCTGAGAAATCCATTAAATTCTGTTGAAATATTAAATAAATATATCTGTCCCCCCCCCCCTTGCGGTGCCAGGCCTCTATACTGAATTGGACGTGTGTTGTTCATGAGGGTTTCACGCGTGAGAGCGTGTGTGTGACTGGGAATGACACCTAGAGTTCAAGTCCACCTCCTAAAAGGAACTGAATCATCTGCTCTTTTTCTTCTCTTGTAGTAGCAAGATCTCTCTCCCTTTCTTTCTTTCTTTCTTTCTTTCTTTCTTTCTTTCTTTCTCTCGCTCTCGCGCTCGCACTCTCTCTCTCCTCTCCCCTCCATCACCCCACCCCCCCCATCCCGTGCACCATCTCCAGAGTGGTGTTTGACACACACACACACACACACACACACACACACACACACACACACACACACAAATCTCTGGCACATGAACTCCCATTCATAATAAATCATCCATTTATGTTTCATTTGATGTCATGTGATGGGAGATAACCTAACCGGAAACAAAAACAAAACAAAATGGCGTAACGAACGGCGCCCCCGCCACTGCATCATGTCCCGGGGATGAAGCGATGGTCACCCCCTTCAGTAGTGTGAGCCTCGCCTGGATCCCGGACCGGAGAAAGCACTGCAGTCATCTGTTTCCTACGTGGCTACAGCCAGCGAACTGCTGAACAACAGCGCCGGAGCAGACAAAGACTCAGGCGGATTAGTCCCGTGTTAACCCTCACCCATGCAATTCTCTTACTGAGAAGGCCATTGAGGCCGCCTCAGTAAGAGAATTGCATGGGTGAGGAATTGGAATTGGCTGGCTGTGATGGAGAATAGAAACGGGTGGCGGTGCGGTTAAGCATGAGCTTTGGGGCTTAATATTGTTTATAATTAGCTTGGCGATGGTGGTGTGTGGACCGGTTCAATGCCATGGAGCAAAAAACAAAACCATAACAGATGACACACAAGCTCCTCGGGTGTGTGTGTGTGTGTGCATTTCATGACTTCACATGTGTCCTATGTGATCCTTTGAGGTCCACCCCCCCCACCCCCAATGTGTTTATCATCATGCAATGTAATCACACTGTAGTGTGTTAATCAGTGGCTATAAACAAAGCGCACACGGACTACAACACAGAGTTTTATTTTGAAACAGATGTGTGTCTTGGATTCTGGCCAATTCCAGAAATTGACATTTCTACTGAACGATTTTTTTCTCAGGTCAGGACCATACAGTATTTCTTTGTCTAAAAAATGAGCAAAGCCCAGAAATGATTCACACATGTTGTTGAAAGATTCATTTGGATATTTATAGCTCTTCTTTTTACCGCGGTTGCTCAAATTTGACCTCCAACCCAGAATCCTGCATCCCCATGGTTAAGTACAGTATAGGAAGAACAGGTCTACATGAGTAGAGAGAGATATAGAGAGGAAGAGATACGTAGAGAGAGAGAGAGAGAGAGAGAGAGAGAGAGAGAGAGAGAGAGAGAGAGAGAGAGAGAGAGAGAGAGAGTATATATATATATATATGGAGTTTATATAACAGTACAGTTTGTAACCGAGGGATAGAGTCTCAGTACTTCAGTACATGTTGCTTCCTAACTGTAAACCAGATCATGAGTGTTTATAGAGCCAACCTGTCCAAACACAAAACGAGAGCGGTCTTATTTATGTGATAACATCTTAAACTTCCTCATATCCTGTGGGGTGGAGGACACCACCAGCTCCCTGTGCTGCTGCTGCTGGTGTTTCATGTCTCCGTGTTTGTTTGGGTGGCATTATTAGCAAAGGAATAATACACAGGGAACTAAACTGGACATCCTGTCATGTTTTTAAAGTCGGAATTAAAGTTTGGTTCAAAAACATTACAAAAATATATCTTGTTTTTTTTTTTTCTTGTTGCTAAAATAAGTTGTGTTTAGGATCAGCGCTGGTCAGCGGCGTACATTTTGGGGGGGCAGGGGCTCAAGCTAAATAAAAAAGGGCCCTCATCCCACCGACACGCACTATTCCCACGATGTCACCGCACCGCCGGGGCGCCGGCATCCGTAATAACACACAACTACTGAACTACAGTTTGATTTAAGAAACGTGTTTTTGAGCGTCACACAGTATTACAGTATTATATTATATTCAAAAACACACACACACACACACACACACACACTGCGACATTGCCCAAATAATAATAATACTACACTTTCACTAAACTTTATTATTATGTATATTGTCTGTTGACGTAAACTTACTCTTATAGAGAGTATGACATACATGTTCTCTATTTAAGGAGTATCAATCCCGAGGGTTTCTTCCTTATCCCACTCTGGAAGTATTTACTCCCATCTGAGTGAGGGCATGTGATAAGCGTACTGAAGGACTAAGCCATAACATGAATACTTCACATATGGGACATGTTTTTCCATAGTGAATGCAGAGACAGGTCATAAAGGAGCGGGTAGGGGGCATTCACGATCGTGCACAACAACAACAACAACAACAACAACAACAACTACAACTACAACAACAACAACACACACAATGAGAACATGGGGTGTCAGCCTCCAAAAGCCAGACTACACTCTCAGAAATAAAGGTAACAGTGAGGGTACAATTAAGTTCTTTAAGGTACAAATTTCACAAATGTACCATCAAAGGTACAAATATGTTTCCAGCGGAGTACAAATGAGTACACATTGAATGATGCATGCTGAAAGGTACACGTTAGCACCCTTTGAAGAGGTACAATTCTCATAAATAAAGGTACAATCTAGTTATTTAAGGTACAAAATTGACAAATGTAGGTACAATTACAACAAAGGGTACATTTCTACCCTTGTAGGAGGGTACTGCCCCAGCGACGAACTTTTGTTGTTCCTTTTTTTGGGCTTTTCGGTACCTTTATTTCTGAGAGTGTCGAGAGTGTGGAAGAGTTTAAAATGCACTGCGCTTCCAGAACAATCCTCCAACGCCTCCCCATGAGGTGCTCAGAAGGCCGGGATGCCCTGACCTCTAAACCTGGTCAACTCCCAAGCTCCAGGGGAGCATTCAGGATTTCCTCCGACATTGCATCAGGTTGGATTTTCATTTTCACATTTACATCCTATATATTTACATTTACCTTTGCAACGCAGCAGATGGTTATGTGCATCAGTTCCGACAGCATCATTATATTTTCATGGTATTCAATGCCGTAAAAAAGTATAAACTACATAGCCACATCCGTTCGCAACACACACATACGAATACCAACCCCCCGAAGAAGAAATAAAAACACTTAACCCCCCCCCCCATCGCCGACCTCCTCTCCCCCCCCCATTCCACCCTCAGACACCACCAGTCCCATGATGCACTAATCCCACCAGGGAGGCCCTCTCTCCCGTGGGCCCTCCGCTCGCCGGCACGGACCCCCACTGTCTGCACTCCTAAGTGTTAGGAACACATTCCTGCCGAGCACACTGGGATGGAATGAGACATGACTAATGTTAGGAGCGGTGAGCTGATGGTGGCCAAGTAGGCTGTGATTGTTCCTATTATAGCATCGGCTGGTCGGCAAAAAAAATGTAATTGTAGGAATGCTGTGGCTTGGAGGCTCGGAGGAGTTTTTCCTTGCAGATTTATAAATCACTATTTAACCAAGATGGGGGAAATAAAAACGTTCTTTTCTATTTTGATGTGCTTCGCTTCGCTTGGTTTCGTTGTTTTTGTTTCTTTCTGTGTGTCTTTCCTTTCCACTCAAATGTAATGGCGTTGATCATTGATCTAAACCGACATACCATGATGAAACGTGGTATGTCTCATGTATGCCTATGTTAGAATTAATTAGGCCTACAGACTTGTGTGTGGGGGGGGGGGGGGTTGCAGTGTTTTCATCACCTTGTCTAGAGACAGAAGTTCACCATGATGGATGGACACGTGTTCACACCTGGCTTCTCCATCACTGGGTGAAGTGGGAAAAGGGGGTAAAAGGTGAAAGTGGTGGTGGGGGGGGGGGGGGTTGAGTCAGTGGAAAGGCAGCTGTACGTCTGTGCTACAACACAATGCTGTCACCGGTAGGGGGCAGTGTAGCACCTCCTCTCGGTGAGGAAGCTTTCATCACGCTCTGCAGCACAGTGAAACTGTGAAACTCTGACTGACTGTAATACCGATTGCATTTTTTTTGCAGGCCAACATGTTTGCACAAGGAAAAAATGGGGGGAAAAAAAGAAAAAAAAAAGTCGAAGCAATTATAGGCGATAGATCTGATGTCTGCTATTGTGTTTTCGATGATTTTATTGTCTGGCTGTAAATGTGTTCGTGCAAAGGTGTAATAAGAGATGGTGTAATCTGCAGACGATTACAGTGTGTGTGTGCGTGTGCGTGTGCGTGTGTGTGTGTGTGCGTGTGTGCGTTTGTGTGTTTGCATGCTCTCCGAAGCGTGTTCAATTTCAGGTTGACAAAGGACAACGTAATTGAATTGATTAACTATTAAACTACAACACTACTACGACTACACAGCCTGTTGATGTGTCTACAGGCAGCCAGACGGTGTCTGGGGGGTTATTGAGACTAGTGTGGTTATTTCACCATATATTTAATTGTAGGCTATCCAGAATAAAATGTATACAATAGAATACAAAAGGTATAACTAGGTCCATATGGACCTGTGGTCCTCAATCATTACACGTTCATCCCATAGGTCTGGTAAGCGACACAATTATAGCGGCACAATACCGCCTTTTAATAGCCATCTAATTAATCTGTTAATCTAATTAATCTGTTAATCGTTAATATGTTAACTACCTATGGTTTCTTATTTATGGCAGCACTTTTAAATAACAAATCGTGTTTATTTTAATAAGAGGAATATAATACCAATCTAATAAATTATTATTTTAAACCTAAAAAGAAAAAAGAAAAAAAAAAGACCTGCCTATTATTGTGTGAAATTGGCCCCGCCCCCCCAGGAGTTTCACCGTCCAGGACAACCAGGCGGTGCAGTTAGCACCAACAGGCGGTGCAGGGCAGCAAAACAGGCGGTGCAGGGCAGCAATACAGGCGGTGCAGGGCAGCACTAACAGGCGGTGCAGGGCAGCAATACAGGCGGTGCAGGGCAGCAAACCAAGCGGTACAGGGCAGCACTAACAGGCGGTGCAGTCAGCACCAACAGGCGGTGCAGGGCAGCAATACAGGCGGTGCAGGGCAGCACTAACAGGCGGTGCAGCGGGACAACCTTAACAGGCGGACACAAAGTGCAACCTGATCCCATCGCGGCGGTGACTGGCTGACTGTGTGTGTGTGTGTGTGTGTGTGGAGGGGGGAGAGAGAGAGAGAGAGCGAGAGAGAGAGAGAGAGAGAGAGAGAGCGAGAGAGAGAGAGAGAGATAGAGAGAGAGAGAGACAGAGTGTGACAAAACCTTATTGGGTTTATCTTTCTTCTCGTCTGTTTAGATGAATCTCATTTATTGTGTCCGACAGCCGAAGAGGATAAATTCCCATTTCTCCATAATGGATGAGCAGCAGGAAACAGCAACACCACCAGCGGCGATGGAGAAACTGGAAACACACTGGAAATAAAACTGGTTCTCCTAAGGAGGCGGAGAGGAATGAGTCTGAGACTCTGGGAGTTATTCTGCAGGTCTGTGTGAAGCAGGACCGCCGCTTGGTCTCCTTAAAGAGCAACACAGTGAAGACACAGGAGCAGGGAAACACAAAGAGAAGCGATCATGTTGGTTCATTATCCTGCATTTCCCTCCTGACCTCGCTGTCCGGCTACGTCTCGTACATCTAGTACGGCTGGGAGAGTCACAACCCTGCGCTTGTATTCTCATTGCATCATCCATTTGGAGGAAGATATTGCACTCTTAAAACGCTGCTGAAACTCTGCACTGTACAGATTTACATTTTTCAAATACCGTAGTTGAAATATACTATTGTATGTGTCCACTATATATATATATACATACAGTATATTAAATAAAACTGTATTGTACTATTGTGTGCATGACGATGGAGATAGATGGATAGAGATGCAGAGAAATGATTGTTAAGGTGAATATAAGACAAATATACCACACAGAAGGGCGTGGTAGCTAGATAAATGTTTAAATATAATAATAATAATAATAATAATAATAATAATAATAATAATAATAAGAATAAGAATAAGAATAAGAATAAGAATAAGAATAATAATAATAATAATAATAATAATAATAATAATAATATATGTGGATTGTGAATCTGAATGCATGCACTATAATTGCTGATTAAGGTCATAGTGGCTGCCGGTCCTTGCAGCTTCAACTTTAATATCTAAAGTTATTTTGTTGTATTGTCCTATTTCTCCTTGGGAAGCACTTTTTTTATTAGTGCCCAAAAGATGCAAACAAACAATAAAAGGTTTCTATATTTGCAGCCTAGCACCAAACGCACGCTAATATTTATTTCAGCTCTGCAACTTTAAAAGGCCATGGCTACTCTCAGAAAAGTGAATAAATAAATCAAATAGATAAAAAAGAGTAAAAAAGTGGATATTGATGTAATATTTGGGGACATGCGCCGGGTGAAACCGCGGGCGGCGGGCCAATCGCTCGTGTTTCTCATTTTATTTTACTGAACGCCGGTCGTCCTTGAGGACCGGACATAAATCGACGCGCGGCCCGGCGGCATCGAACAGGCGGCCCGCCGAGAGTCTGCCAGCGAAAGCATAAACTTAATTAAGTCCTACCTCACGAGGTGTGTGAAGCACCGGGAGCGCGGTAATGAAAGCCGAACGCCGGGACACAAATTGGTCCAACAAGCAGCTGAAACGCTCGGCTGACAAGACACCGGTACACTGGTACTCCCCCCGCCGCCTCCCTGAGGAACGCCGCCGGATCAGGAGACCAAGATGGAGAAAAAACAGATTAAAGCTTTTCCTTCTTAAAGGCACAAGGTTGAAACGTCCTAGCGCTAGGCTAGGCGCTAGGCTACACACAGGCTAAGCTCAAAAAGCCAAATAAATCAATAAAGGTCACCGTTTTTATTTGCTCTAATAAACCAAGACCCCAAAAATGAAAACCACCTTAAAAAGGTTTTCTTTGTGGATATTTATGGGATTTGGGCACCTGCCTGTAACAGCGACCTCTCAAAGACGCTCGCAGTCCAACCCCAAGTCAGACGGGAAAACCACTGGCGTTTATGCTCCAGCCAGGCGTGGACACGCGGCGCCCCCCAGACCCCCCAGACCCCTGACCCACCAGACCCCCCCAAGGGACCACATTACGGACCAACTAACCGACCTCTGGACCATCAACAGGTCCAGAGGTCCTCTATTGGACCGACCCTGAGGTGCATCCTGGGAAACCAGCTCACATTTTGAGGACAAATCTTTTTTTTGCTTTCATTATTTTTTCGAGATAAATGGTTTAGATTTCACAAGACGCTGAGTCTGATAATCCTGCAGTTACCATAGAAACAGCTCTCTCACGGCAATAGAGAGAGAAACACCTTCAAGTTTCGCGGTGGACGTGTGTGTGTGTGTGTGTGTGTGTGTGTGTGTGTGTGTGTGTGTGTGTGTGTGTGTGTGTGTGTGTGTGTGTG
>JAOPJI010055385.1:0-13990 GCA_027122695.1 Merluccius productus
TGTGTGTGTGTGTGTGTGTGTGTGTGTGTGTGTGTGTGTGTGTGTGTGTGTGTGTGTGTGTGTGTGTGTGAGTGAAAGAGAGCACTGGTCCAAGGCTCTGTGTTGATTCTAACAGTGGTTGACAGCTCACAGAACAAAATACCCCGGTTGCCGCAGGGAAAGGGCACTCTACCGCTCACAGATACTTTATTTATAGGTGGAGGGGATTGTACAGAGGTTAGGTTCAGCCGGTCACCAAATAGACAGCACACACCTTTTCTTTCTTTTTGGATAGCAACTTAAATGACCCCCATAAAGAGGGGAGAGGGAGAGGGAGTCTTTTTCAGACTCATATGGATGCAATTTTCATGAATGATTTTAACCCCTGGTTTAGTCATAGCACATTGAACAGTACTATGAAAATATACTGAATATACTGTTAGCCCTATTGGAGGTTCTACCCCAAACTATCAAATACTGTTTTAAAAGTTTTAAAATAATACCAAGTTGTATATGAGTTGAGACATGAGTAAAAGTCAAATAATAGAAGATGCACACACACAAAAACAAGTGGTACATTTGTTCAAATTGATAGCTACAAATGCTGAATCTTATAATTCAGCATTATAAGACTACATAAAACAGTGATATGTTCATGATATGTTTTGTGAGTTTTGTTATGTGGTGTATATATCAGTGATTATTTATGTGAAAATGGCAATTATATTGACTGGACGATATACAATCAAACTGTTTATATGATCTTTATGATTGAGATGTATTATATATACAAAATTAACCAAGTTTTTACGTTTTTTTTGTTAAATCTGTATGAATGATGAAAACAATTTGAATACTAGGTACAAGTAAAAGGCTATATCTAAACCACAGAGCATATTGGTGTTCAATTGGACAAAAGTTCTAGTAGTCTAATGCTTGTTATGGTTAAACAAAATCAGCTTGATATAAGTAGCAGTCTTATAGTTTAAAGGTAAAAAGGGTTTGACATACATATGCTTCTAAGCCTTACACCCACTCATTTGTTTTTATCATCAACCACAATATAAGATGAGGTCATGGGACATTTGCCTGCGGCCACTCCCCCTGAGACAGGATGTTGTGTGTTTACATCCTCTTTTTTCATACACCCATACCCTTAGGCCCTTTTCAGTACCCGCCATAGGTTATGTAGTTCTGTTTTTGTGTGTTGCTAAAAACAAAGGCCTACACGATTATATTGCATTAAATATGAATTAATAAATATGAATGACCATTATGTATTCTGTATTAACTAACAAAATATGCAAAGTAACATGCACAATGAATAATTCTATTAAGACACATCAAAAAGTAGATAAGTACAAAATAATGGCAATGTATTTTATATACAGAAGTGTATAAAGATATAACATGGTTCTAAAGTGGAAGAAATATGCATGCACCTCCTCTAACCTCCAATAGGGATTTTGCACGTGTTTTCAGATTCATATATTTTGTTGACGTTGTGGTTGTGGACTTGGTTGCACAAAAATGATTGCTGAAATGAGACTGATGCATTTTAAGATAGGACAACATTATTTCCTAAAGCATGTGCATGACCGCACACAGGCACAGCAATGGTACAAGTATGCTGTAGTGAGTGACAGTATACTTGCAGTGCTCTTAATTATAACTTAATGAGATGGGGCTGCACAAACTGTATGTGAGATTGTCTGATAATCAGATCACATCCTAAAATTGATTCAGAAATACATTTATTTGACTCCAAAGGCAACTGATAATGGTCTGTGAGGCTGTCACAACATAATGTTCTGTCTCATAGATTGGGTTGAAGGTGCTACTGAGGGCTCAATGGCATTTCATACAGCTGGACTGTGACAGCATTATAAGTAGGGATACCTGGTTTAGCTTTGTGCAATAAATCAGGGTTTGTGTCAATTTTAAGAAGCCATGAAAGGCTGTGTTCCCAGGAGGTATTTACAAGATGCATATGAAATGCCCGGGCGACAGTAGCTCAGGAGGTGGAGCAGGTTGTCTGGCAACCAGAAGGTTGCTGGTTTGATCCCTGGTATACTGCTAAGTGTCAAGGTGTCCCTGAGCAAGACACCTAACCCGGCTGTTCCCTTGCATGGTGGACACTGCCATCGGTGTATGAATGGGCACTAATTGTTAAGTGCTTTAGGTGACAACAGGTTAGACAGGCTCTATGTAATTCCATGTACCATTTACCAATGTATTTAAATGTGTTGCATATTATGGTCAAATGTTTATACTGGTTGTGTTTAGCATGCAGTTAGTAGGCCTCTGTAGTAGGAATAACTTTCATGGCCAGGACAGGGAAAATATAGGTTACACACTGCCATTGGGTAGGGAGTTTTTTTTAAGCCTGCAACGGACTAATGCTGACATTTGTAATGTGTTTTACTTGGGCATGCGTCATATTAATCCACATTGTCTTTAATGGCTATCGCTTATTTTAAGTTTAAACATACGAGTTTTTCATTGAAAAAACACACCAAAAAAATAATAATGCTGAACAGTCAAAAACAACACAAAAAAAGGCCTCAAACCATGCATGCCTGTAATCAAGTTACACACAAATGTCATGCAAGCGGAGATGAACATAAAGCAACTCCTCCACAGTTGAAGGGCGAGGCTTATTTGGCTTTGCGAGCGATCCGGCTCTCTGATTCCCCATAGCGATCACTTTGGAGAGCTGCATTTGTCAGTTCTGTGTGTGTGTGTGTGTGTGTGTGTATGTGTGTGTGTGTGTGTGTGTGTGTTTTTTTCTCCGGCTCCATGTTGAAGTTTCCACAGTGCTGAGATAAGGACGTCCAGGAGCGTCGAGACGTCCAGCCTGTCCTCACCGCGCCACAGGTCACCCCCAGGGCGGGCGGCGGCGCATCCACTCGCGGGGCTTTGTCCTGTCCGGTCCGGCTGGCGGGGCGAGGATCTGCACACACGGACGGTCTCCGTTTGGGGGAGAGAGGAATTCGCGAGGCGGCGTTGACCGAAAAAAATAATATTTTGGCCACCAGCTTCGTATTGCATATGCGGTATGTTCCTCTTGTTTTCTCCACGCCAGTGTCTACGGTTCCGGTCCCCCCCCACCCCGCATTTTACACCTAAGAAAATGCAACCGTATATTACTAACGTTGCGGTTTACTTTGGGTATTGCATTTTTTGTGTTGCTTTTAACGAATACTTTAGCGAGTTGGTTTATGGGCCCAAGTTATCTTATCGCTCGTAGCATACTGTGTCCAAATAGTCCAGGGATAATGGACGTCTGCTGAGGGTTGGTGCATTTTTTCGACTGCTTACACATCGGATTAATGTGACAGTTTGCTTAACTTTCGATAATAACGATTATATTTCCTCCACAACTGCGCTATTCCTTTCGTTATCTGAACTCGGTTGAAGCGCACGGTTAACGCAGACCGGGCGAATGATAACATCTCTCGTATGGCGATAGTTTGAATATGAAGAATACATAGTTATTCATGTGTGCTGAGTTCATTTATAACACGACTGTAATATACAATATGCACGCGAAACTTCAGTCGTTTGCTGTGCATTCCCAAAGCATTGTGCATATATGCATTACGAAACGTGCTGTAATGTTTACGAGCGGCAGGTCATTGAGGCTATCAGAAATGTCATTTACTCTTGAGTTTCAAAGCTAACAATGTAATCGCTGGATCAAGCCTATATTGCGATTTGCGTTGTCCATTTTGACTTGCCGTAGGCGGCACTTTAGGACACACGGACCATAGTCCAGCACAGGGTAGCTCAGGTCAGCTGTCTGTCTATACGGTATTATACAGTCAAACCTGCGGTAACTTTTGGGCTCGCTGTTGGGAGGAATGGCGGCATAGTTGGACACCACAGACGTGAGCAAACGAGGCGTGTGTATCTCGCTACAATGATACTAACGAGCTCACCGAGGCACCTCTAATGACTGTTGAAACTTGTTGCACTACCTTTTCAGATGTAGCCTGCTGTCAGTCCCACCCATACATGTCACATATCCAGTCGAGTCTGAAATACATATCCAGTCTTGCTCATGGTAAGGCGATTTGATTCGTCATATTCAATGCTTTATTTTCATGGAAACATGCCTCATGTGGCATTTAGCTCACAATTTAAAAAAATGTATGGAATTGAGACTAACTGGTGAATTGACTCCATGATCTCAGATTTGATTTGACTGGATTTAGAGAACCAAAGTAATCCATTAGGAACTGTCTCAACTCTGAAAATAAATATAAAGGCCTACACTACTTGGATTTTATATTTGACCTCTGACCAGCTGACCTTTGTGTAATATCTGTATCTGCCTGGTTTATACAAAACACTCTTGTCACACGTACTTTGTTCAGTTCTATTGTGTTGCATTACGATGACATGGTGGGGCTATGTAAACCTTTAACACTTTCAAAATCATTTAATGCGTTATTGTTAGCGGCATTCAAATGACGGTTATTATCGCAAATTATTCTGTTATATCCTAAATGTAACACTTGTAACAGACGTTGGACGGAATATACAATCTCAAGGATATGAATTGCTGATGAAAACTTGGCAAAAGGTTTTGTATTGTGAGTTCTCTTGTATTTGCCCTTCTTATTCACATGCACTAGATCGGCGGTTCCCAACCTTTTTTGGCCTGTGACCCTATTTCTAGCTCTGAAAATGTTTGTGACCCCAACTTTAACTTTTGTGCATCTGCTTACACACAAATTGTTTTTACCCAATCAACATCTGCCGGTAATATCAATGTCCCGGCATTGCTCTACTACACACTAAGTAATCCCATCGCTCTACTACACACTAAGTGATTAGTAGTAGCTTGCTCGTGGCTATGAATCATTAGGCAGTCAGTTCGTATATACAGGACTTTGAGACCTTTAAAAAAATAAAAAAGGTTTGCTAAACTGGATCATCAAATATCTATAGCTTACTTCAGCAATCTCCTGTGAGTCCATATGCATATCAGGGTACCCAAAATGCATTACCAAGGTTGGGAACCACTGCACTAGATCCTTGTTTTGCATCAACGTAATTGATCACAGTTGATGATGGCCAATATTTTTCTGGCATGCTGTGCTTTTGAAAGTCTTTAGTAGTGCAGGGTGGCACCATCTATAGGGAGCAGAATAATAAGCAGCACTGAACAGGTCTTAGCTTTAGGGTGCACAACACTGTAACAGGGTAGCTCACCACTGAAAGTAGCAGCAGAATCACAAAAACAACAACTTTGGAGATGACAGTTTGTTCTCAGCTGCCCAGTACCCCTATCAATTTTCCACACTTGACAATTGCCTGTATTGCCTGTAGCAGGATCAGTTACTGGCTCATGGTTTAACTATGGTGCCAGGATGTAGCATTCTACTCAATTCAACTAAAATACAGTGTTATGCCGTTGATATCTTTGAACATCTTCTGGTCCTGTGGTAAAAACGAACTAAGGTTTACTTACTAATAACAATGTATTAATGTAAATCTACACATTGTGACAACCATTTAATTTGATTGGTTATGAGGTAACTAACAGTTGGTTGAGGAGTAATTTCATTCATTTTATTTTTTAGTGTTTAGTTTCATTGTCAAGTGGCATTGGCAACAGAAGATTGTTAAGTATATAACTTTTAAGATGTTTTGTGAGATCAGAGAATATTGCTTATGATTGTGATTTACGTTTATTAGTCTTGGGATGACTCGAATGGAAGACAGTATTTGCATATTTGTTTGTAGCTTCTAAATATTAGCTATTCACTTACTTACAGCATATCTCATGACTCTTAGTTAGCTTTCATAGGGGGCTAAGCCAAAGATAGAATTCACATTCATCAATCATTTCTTGAAGTTGTTACCTTAATTGCATTTAATGTCCTTATTTCAGTCAGCAATTTCCTTATTTCAGTCAGCATTGTGGTAAGAACAAATTGTACAATGAATTGTAGGCGTCAGGCAATGTAGAATGAATTCCACTGTATCTCCGAACAATATTTCCATATATGTCACACATATATCAGTATATTTTTGATTCGTCTTCACAAAATACAACTACAAATACAATTATTATTAAACATTATTAACCACATTTGATGCATGTAATGGGTGTTTTGAAACCCAACCATCAAATCCCTTGAAAACATAGTTAAGTTGACAGTCAAACACATATAATAACATCTAATATACAGTACTGCATATTTCTGACAGAATGAACCGACACTGAAATTGTTATTATTAAGTCATTGTACATGATATATTATGGATTAGGCCCACTTAAACTCAGTTTGAGGAAGTCCCTATACTCTGCTGTTTTGTAGTGCCCGACCGATATATCTGTCGGCCGATTTTATCGGCCGATATGGGCCGATCACAGACATATCGGCGTATATGTTTGCCAATATGTAAACTTTTTTTACAGAACATGTAATGCAGAAAACGATGCTTGGAGTGATTTAGAAATGGTGTCATCACGTAGATCCTGACTCCTCCACCCTCCTCTGTCCCCAGTGAGGGGTTTTTAGCACAATTGGAAACATTTATGAGGACAAGAGGAGGTCCCTGGCAGGAGTAAATGCTCAGAAGCTATGCTTCTTGTTTGACAATCTGCCTCTAATTGATTGGCAGTATTAAAATCGTCAGCAATTGATTGATACTAAACTACTGATGTTTATTTAGCTATTTACAATTTTATTTATTCTTTATTTAAATGGTCAGCAACTGACTGATACTGAACACAGTACTTATGTTTATTTATTTATCTATTTATTTTATTTTTGTTTATTCTTTATTTTCTCAGTTCATTTCTGGAATTGTTCGACAATGTATAATAATGTTATGCTTTAATAAAGTTATTTGTTTAAGAAAGCAGCCATCTGAGTACCTTTGCATAGTCGGTCCATAATCGGTGCACAGAAAAAGTCTATTTTCATTCCAGCTCAAAGATTCACAATATCGGCCGCCATATCGGTAATTGGTGAATTTAAAAAATCCTGTATCGGTCTCAAAAATCCTATATTGGTCGAGCTCTAGTTTATAGACAGGCATGGATTAGGCCAACTCAGCATATTTTAACTATGTCCTCATGGTTATTTTATTGTGAATGATACAATCAAACCAGATTGTGCAGATGGTTATCATGTTGCTACAGGAGTGTGTCTCGTTCAGTGATTACCTTACCAGTCTCCATTCAGAATGGCCTTCTGTATTTCCAGTATGTTGCGTATGTAGCGGCCCTCAGGGTTTAGATAGTGTACCTACATTTCTTAATCTACTTCTTAATCATCTCCTTGATCACAATAATCCTATTAGTCAGTTAATCCGAGTCAATCATGACGATTTAGCAATGTCACTTTGGGCACCCTCTGCTGTTGTATGTATTCATATCATCATATTCAGATGGCACTTTTTAGTTCATATTTTCATAAGTCATGATCATATTCCCATAGTCAGTCAATTTTCCATATGCATGAGGTTTTTATTTTTTAAGTATGTTGTTGAAGTTCATAAAAGTGTATGGCATTACATCAATAACACAATTAGAAAGTTATGCATTTGAATCACAGTTAGAAAGGTTTCACTATAAGTTTATCGAAGTTGAAATGCAATTTAAACAGAATATTGAGGGTTTTTTCCAAGACTATTTTACAGATTAAACTCTGGGAATCATGGGATTTCATGTGCTGTTTAAAATGGGTGTTACAAAATGTTGAAACCTTGAAATGAATTTCTAATGGTTGCAGTAGACCTTCCAAATTGGGTTTCAAGGTTTCAACACTTTTGTTTCCCAGAGTTGTGATGTGTGACATTGATTTAACCCCATACATATGCTACTAATATGGTCACAGTCTTCTTGAGCCCTGGATGGCTTGAATGGATTCTGCCTGCATGGCTGAAACATGCTGCAAAACAGCTAGGTCTCATACAACTTTAACATGAAATATAGGTCTTTAAAGGTGCGGGGATTTAAAAGCTATAACTTTAGTGAAATCTGTTATAAATGGCAGAGTCAGCTATCAGTATGCAAAATGCTCATCAGTTCTGGTTGACCGCCGCTTGCCTCTTTATAAAAAAAATGTAGAGTTTAGACCGCTCCCGGCTCATTTCTGACATCAGGGCATCTCCCCGCTGATTGGTTTGGGGAATCCATCTTGCCTGTCAATCACATTCACATGCAAAGCGTTATCTCAATGGCGGAGAACTGTAGGGAGGGAGGGAGCAGAGAGGGAGGGTGCGTTTTTGTAGGTGGTTTATTTTCTTTGTTTCTTCCGCTCTTTTTCGCTCTCTCTCTTTACAAATCTTACCCACAGATTTTTAATTATTTTAAAAAAGATTTCAATGCAAACTTTTTAAGATTGCAGATTTTGTAGATTGCATTTTTGTCAAAGCTTTTGTCAAAATCACATGCTTAGTGGAGACGCTTACTGACTGTGAGACCAAAAATTAAATCATAGAATTATTGGCTAACTCGATACATGGGATTTATTATGGTTGGCATGCTGGTAACTATGCCTGCAGCTGTAAGAAACAACTGCTTACATGGCAAAACAGTAAAAGACTGTTTCAATGATTGACTGTCCCATTGGTTGGGTTGCCAGCAACATTTCTCTTGCATGAAACACTGCACAAACCGTCAACCTACCCAGTGGTCACTTGACAGGTGCACACAGCCAGAGCCTGGGCCTGTGTATCCAGTGCCGTACCATGCTGTGCTCATTTCTTATCCTGTCACTACTTCTCTTTGTGCTCCATGGCGCCTCGAAAGAGTGTGAGATTTTGTGAGCGGACATGGTATACCCTGTGAGATTAATTTACATCTACATATCAACATGTGTTGTATGTTTTAGGTTTAGACTATTGGGCACTATCTACATTTTTGTGCTTTTTATTTTTCTCTACTTTACTGCCCTCCATCTCTTCTCCCTTTCCCTGTCGAAATTCACTCCTGGCTTGTCAATAAGGAAAATGTGCTAATGATGTTCTGTATAGTCCTACTTTATGAAGAGCCCAGCTGCTGCAGCCTTCACAGTTGTTTTGCCGACACTCATCCTTCTTTATGCAAGTTGTCACAGAGCCAACGACTAGCTAGCCAGCGGTTTCCTTTTAGACGAGAGGAAGTGAAACATTATAGACAAAAGGGAAAAGCTGGAAGCTCTGAAATGATGGCTGCTAGATTGTATCTGCATGTTTGGGTTTTATGCTGTGTGCGTGTGTCTGTTTGTTTGGTTGTGGGTCCTATAGAATCTAATCCCTATGGCTTTATAAATGTCCCATGGTCAGAGCAAGCATATTTGTTTATCTCAAGTGCCATTCGTGTGTGTAACATCCTTCTAAATGCATACTTTCCAGGAAAAATTATGTGGTTTTAATGTGGGTTTTAATAATTTTTCTCCCCTTACAAACTAAGTGTAACTTGAAGGCAATAGAATACAAAGAAGCAAACCAACCATTCTAAGTAGGCCATTCATTCATTATTTGCTAAGCTTCTGATGGACGAAGCGCCTGCACGGTGATGCAATGAAGGGAATCCTGGGTAACTGTAGATCAGAGAGAAGCTGATGTGCAAACTGAATGCCCTGTGTTTCTGTGGCCCTGATGATCAGTACAGAAATATATCCGGTAGCACTGGGTTTGTGTCAGCCATTCTTTATTGGTAAATGTTGAACCCAATGGAGGAGTGTCTTAAAGGAGAACTCCGGTGTAAACTGGTTCTGGGATGTTTAGTATGAGAACGAGTTCCAACGTTCCATGGAGAGCAACAAAAAGCCGATACGACGCACAGCTATGTTTTTAGCCGATTCTACCAAACTGCTATATGTTTGAGTGCTACGGGCATCTGACCTGGTAAAAAATAAACAAGGCTACAAGGGTAGAAATAGCCTGACACTTCTTTGGTACTATAATGAGGGTCTTAACATAAAAAACGAGGCATTGACAACTTTGTAAGTGTACAGATAGTTTATTAAAAAGCATATTTTATACACACAATACCTTTAGTAGTTCACCCGTCGACGCCATGTTTTTTTTAGGCTGATAAGTCGATTGACAAACAAAGAGCTTGCGTGCGATCACGCAAGCTCTGTGTTCATCAATAACGCGTTAACGCAATCTTATTTTAATTTGATTAAGAAAAAATGATGCATTAACGCACTTGCGTGGTCGTGTGCTTTAAAAAAGCGATTTATTTTTTACAAGGTGACATGCCCTTAGCACTCAAACATATAGCAGTTTGGTAGAATCAGCTAAAAACAGCTAACTTAGCTTCACCTTGTATCGGCTTTTTGTTGCTCTCCATGGAACATTCGAACTTGTTCTCATACTAAACATCCCAGAACCAGTTTACACCGGAGTTCTCCTTTAATTATTGAGAGTATTGTGGAAGCAACGAATCCAATACTCATTAATCTATTTTCCCCCACCCCTAGTAGATATAGGAATTCAAATAAAAATATTCAAATAAAACAAGATTGGTTTTAATAGGTAGTTGCCAGGTGCATAGGATTTACTTCAGCTAAATACTAGTGCTACTTTATTGATCCCCGAGAGGCCATGAGCCACAGCAAGAAATAATAAATCAAGGGTAAATATAGAAACTATAAACAGGATGCAAGTAAGCATAATGTAACACAAAAATCGGTATATGATGTGGGCCAGAAACCTATACAGCAAGTGGAATAGCAATATATAATCTTACACTTAGTAGAGAACGCCAAACAAACCACAGTAAGAAAGCTGGAATTGTAATTTAGCATGAGGGCACAGATTCACATATTGTTAATCACAAGACTAACTGAAAGGTTCCTGAAATATGAATACCAGCCCCTTCTGTATGCAACAAGTATGGTTTTACATGAGTCGTTTGTGTCAAATGGACACACTTCCCAACCAAAACTAACGAGGTTGAATAAATGCAAATCAAGACTAATTCAAACTTTAGTGTCTTTACTGGGGTTCACATCCTGGTCTTGACACTGTACTGGCTTTAGTCCATCCACAGCTCCAGGCAGCAGGTTTGAAGAACATTACCATTTTATACAAAAGAGCCTTGCAAACCCACTTACTCCAGTAAACATGCTAGTTACCAAAAACAAAAAACATCTCCACAACAAACAAAAAGTATCCAAACCACGACATAAATTAAGATTTGCATTACCCTTCCACATCCTGGTCAGCCAAACCAGCAACCATCCTGAATGATTGGGTGGGTGGTGAATAGACCCGTGAGCCTGCGAAAGCGCGTCAGGTCTCACTGGCGGTGTTACGCACGAGAGCGCTACCAGCTCTGGGAACCACAGAGCTGAGCAACCCTCCAGTGCTATCAGAATGAGTGACAGCCTCTCCTGTCTGATTCTCTTGAGAAGGGGGTGAATCAGCTGAAGCTGTGGGAATGCATACAAGAGTGCCCGTGGCCAAGGAGTGTGCGCCATCACGTCTAGATCCCACAGGCTGAGAGAAAACCACATCTTGTAATGTGTGTTTTCTCGAACATGTCCACCTGAGCCGTCCCGAACTTCTGCCAGATCAGTCTGACAATATCGGGATGTAACCGCCACACACGTGGAAGTAAGCATCCTTGAGATCCTGGGATGTGAACCAGTTGCCCTCTCTCACACATCGAAGCAGTGCTCTGACTGTGAGAATTCAGAATTTCCTCATCGCAACAGACTTCCCCTGACTTCTTGGGAACCAATAACTAACGGGAGTAGTGTGACTCGAGGGGGGGGACGATAGAGATGGCCCCCTTCTCCAAGAGACGGCAGTCTGGCCCTATGACCTGACTGCAAGGGAGTATCGACATATAGATATTACTAGAAGGGCCTGTCTGCCGAGACAGGCAGAGGAAATGTTGCTCACATGTTTTAGAAAGTATATATTTGCTGTGTTGGAATGTAAAAATCAGTGACTTCATAAACCTACTCATGTTCGAATAGGCCCAAAACATGACCTATTCTCACGTACGAACTGCTGGTGGCTGAGGACCTTGGCAAACCGCGTCCTGAACAATCCATCCGGGGACAGGGGTCCCTGGTTAAGCCCTGCCCTGTTGCGGTCGGGGACCAAGGTGTGGGAGAGCCACATGGCTCAGTGACCATTGGTGGCCCATGCCATTTGTGCTGATGAAGCAGGTAACCTTCTCCATGTCCTCTGACTCGAAAGTATCCTTTCCTACCGTCAACGATGATAGGGCAAATGAGAGCAGAGCCACGTTGTTAACACGCTCTGTGAGGCGGTCGGGGGGCAACAGTTTCTTGCTCAGACCCCATCTGGCGCCCGGTCAGAGAAACGCTGCCAAGGGGGGCTCCAGGTGAGGTATCCCCCTCGCCTGTATATCAACCCACCCTTCCACCATGGTGAAGTCTGTGAAGGCCTTCACGGGTGCCTTCAGGGCTGACGGATCCTCAGCCACCGCGGTCAGATAATGCTGGACGGGTGGGAACCGTGGGCAGACGGTGGGCTTCCAGGACCATGCCAGGGCCCTGCATTTTATCTGGTTCCGGGGCCGGGAGCGATGGTAGCATCGGGATCTCCTTAATGCCTGCCGCCTCTTTGACGATCCCGCCGAAGAGGTGGCGTGGTCTCTCTATGGGAGCAGAAGTGGAGGCACATTGTGAAAAGTGCAATAATCCAGCGGAGGATGGCGATTGTGGCCCATCATCTCGGGCTTGCTGGCTACCTGGTGAGGAGGACCTTACAAGGCAGCGCACGACACGCCGAGCAGGTCCTGTAATGGCAGTGCAGGCTGCTTAGCCCCCAAGCAGCGGAAACTGTCAGGGGCCAGGCAGGTGGCGCAGGTGATGCCGGTAGGTCCTGAGAAGGATCGTTGTGGTGGCGGCTTGGCCACTTCGATGAACTTGCTTGGCGCAATCATCTTGTTAGTAGTTCTTGATTTATTATATTGAGGACGAGTGCCGCTCAATGCTGCCTTATATACACGGTGCTGTGGGAAATGTGGGTGGGGCATTGTTGGGAGTGTTGTGGTGTAAGAGGGAACATGCAACATTTAAACATTCATAGACAAAACAATGAAAATGAAAGTCACCTTAAAATAATGAATTCATGTCAAGCAAAGTTCAACTATATTATTAGTTTCACTAATAAACACTTGACAATAAAACATCTTAGATTGCCCTGCTGTTTCCCTTGAGTTGGTATCTTCTGATACCATCCACTTTTATTTTACTCAGCCCACTTTGGTTGCGTTGCTTTTTTCATCAACCAGGAAGCATGCGGTGGCCTTAAAACACCTTTCAGTATTGACTTGAAGAAAGATTTTCTTGATCATGGGGAAATTTGTTCAATACAAACATAACTAAATAACTGATTACTTGGATTGCAAAACTAACGCGTTGCATTACTTGTTACAACAAAAAAGTAATCTGACTACACTACGCGTTACTTCATAGCGCGTTACCCACACTTGCTCTAGAGTGACAAAAGAAAGAAAATGGTAAAAGCAAATGCTAAGAAATAATCAAAGAAAATATAGTGAAACCCAGTATTGAACTATAAAGTGTGTATTAGCTTGTGATTTGACAATGCTGTATGATGTATGAAACAAAAACCTTTGTGTCATATAATGTGGTTTATCTTTGTGCATTGTGAATCTCACTTTCCTTGAAAGTGTGGTTGGATATGGCTGTCACAATGCAAAAAATAAACAGTTTGGGTAATGCACAATCAAATACAATAGTACAATTCCCACAATGTGGAACTTTAAGTTTCAATATAGAAACAGCCAGCCAAACTCATCTTTGCCAGTGGGCCAGGAAGCCAGTCGCTTGTTATTTTATTTCCAGACATTTGTGAATATGTGCATAGCAAAACTGTAAGAAAAGATAATTAAAAATATACATCCATTGCCTTCCATAGATAGAAACATTCAAACCATCACCAATGTTGTGATTTCGAGGAAGAAGGCCGCTGACACAGGATCGCTTTTAACTCACTTTATTTGTTTAGCTTTAGGTCTATTATCTATGAAGCAAATGGAGAGGAATTG
>JAOPJI010055391.1:0-13988 GCA_027122695.1 Merluccius productus
GAACATGTACCGGTTTACAGGGGGGAGGGGCTACAGGGGGAGGGGCTACAGGGGGGAGGGGCTCAGGCCGTGAGTGCCTTTAATTCCCTTAAAGAAAGGCACACGCATGACTACATTTACGATGACAAAACTCTTCAAAAGGTCTTCAGCCCTCACAGGAAGAGGAAGCAGTAAACAGTAAAAAAGGATGGAGACCACATTGACACACACATGTGAACCTGAGCCTCTTCCCGGCGAGGTCACCTGTCTGTCTGTCTGTCCGGTGGCAGACAGCACTTTAATAAGTCAGGGGCCTCAACTTGACTTAATTTCCCCTTCGCATCATTTGCATAACCTATTGGGTAAACCAAACACCCACATTTGACCCCCTCATCAAAAGCATTCCAGCCGGTGAATGCGCTCGCATCGCCTAATGGTCTTTGTATGAGCCTTTGTGTTGAACCTTTATTCAGTTTGGGTTCACATTCACATGTAAATGTGCTGTTGATTACTCCTGGGTCCTTGACAAGTGGCTTTGCTCGGGAGTGAACTGTCAGTCGTCGGCGGTCTCTATGACATCCTGCAGCCAGGGGTCCATTCATCACGGTCCCCCTGAAATCCCCGGCCCCGGCTTGTAATTGAAAGTAGATGTAATTACTACATGGCTCTGCGCGGCTTGTATGGGAAGTCTGCGGGTCGGTCAATGAGCCCATTGATTGGGCGGCGGATCCCGGGTCCTCCCGGTCTCCGCCGGACACAAAAGCCAAAGCGAGACTTTCACCTTTCAAGTCATTCTGTTGCTGCTGTGCTGAGAGTCCTGAGTCCGAGATACGCCGCTTAATGAGACGCCGCGTAGTAGCCAGTAATCCCATGCCACACACACACACACATGGATACACACACACACACACGCACACACACACGGTGCCTGTCCTGTCTGTCTTTATCGGAGGTGTGTGTGTTTTTTTCCGCCAGGACATCTGCAAGTCTCTCTGGTGCCACCGGACCGGCCACCGCTGCGAGACCAAGTTCATGCCGGCGGCCGAGGGAACCTCCTGCGGGCCGGACATGGTGAGCGACCAACCGCCGCCGCTGGCCACGCCCCTTTTTTTACTGACTGTACTTCCCTCTACTTCTCACGCTCACCCGCTGGCCTAGTTTTCAACCACCTCTCCTCCACTTGTGTTTCCTATATCACCATGCATTATGTTGACATGCTTGCTGTACCAACAGTGATATATTGTTGTTTTTCTACTGACAAATGTACTTATTGTAAGTCGCTTTGGAGAAAAGCATCTGCTACATTCCCTAAATGTAAATGTAAATATACATTGATTGTTCTCATTCTCACTTGGAAGTCGCTTTGAATATCATGAACTTGATATGAATTTATGAACTCTACATGTGTTTACCCTCCTGTGGCACTGTGAAAAGTATACTAGAGATGGATTATTTCCAGATTTGTGTGTCTGCTTCTGCTTTGTTTAGTCAAATAATATGTCTCTCTCTTTCTCCCTATCCCTCTCTCTAGAAATCCAAGATGTTGTGGAGGTGGATCCAGGCAGGTTCATACAGTATCACTTCTCCCCCGCCTTTCTGGCCCTCAAAGAAATTGGGGCAACGTAAGTCACTGTTAAGTGCAGTTAAACATACCTACAAAAATGAGTGAAATTATGAAATGCTATTCAGTAATAAGTAACTAACATTGTTGACTTAACAAATGTGATTTAAGTGTTTAAATAAAGCTGGGCTGGGAGTCAGGGTATACAACCCTGAACCCTGTCCGTAGTTTTTGGTTTAGTTTAGTTCAGTACTACTAAACTAAACCAAACATTTACCAGGCTGGAGTTTACGGTGGGCAGCAAGGCAGTGAACCGTTTCCGGCTTATCGAGAGGCACTACTTCCGCGATCTCCTGCTCAAAACCTTTGACTTTGAGATCGGCTACTGCATCCCGTTCAGCAGGAACACGTGTGAACACATTTACAGTCTTCCTGACCTGGACCCCAGCACAAGTAAGATATAACTGTAAGGACTTACTAATAGACCCGAGGTTTAGACAGTTAAATCCTTCTTCTGTTATTCACACAACTCAGAACAAATGGGGGAACCTGGTGAGAAAGCAGCTGAAGAGAGCAGAAACATGACATGACTTGGACACTGGAATCTCCCAACTCTGTCAAAATTTATGTGAATTCATGGTGTATTCTTAAATGCAGCTGTAGGTAAGATTTGAAAGTTGTTAAGAGAGAGCAGAAGAGAATAAGATATGCATATGCATGTGATTGACAGGCAAGATTGATTAATTGTAGTATACTATATATTGAGTATACTGAGTTTGCTACTATATGTGATGTGGTTACCCTTTGACCTCTTCAATTCCCCCCCCATACCTATGCACTGCCAGTCGAGGAGATGGTGGCCAGCCCATTTGAGACGCGCTCTGACAGCTTCTACTTTGCCAACAACCAGCTCATCATGCATCACAAGGCCGAATACTCCTTCAACCACCTGGATCTAGTCCAGTTGCTCAGCCAATAGGACGCCTCTCTCACCTCTTCCTCTCTTATATCATCATCATCATCATCATCATCATCATCATCATCATCATCATCATCATCATCATCATCATCTCAATGTTGGCCTATTGAACAAGCCTGAGCCAATTAACACAAATACAAAAAAACAACTAATAACTGATAAGAATATTAATTAGCATATCATTCTTCTCTTTTATTTTTCTCTTTCTTCATAATTATAAAGAAATTTAAAAGATCTGTATGCCGGTATGTATATGTAGGGGAAGGTTTTCTTGTTGGATTGAATAAAGACTTCTGTGGAGAAAACAGTCTCAAGTGTTCCTGGTGTCCAAACAGTTTTGATCAAACCAACCAAGATACAACACTGAAAGATGGAGCCAATTGTTGTGGATATGTTTGAGAGGGATCAGTAAGACCTGGTAAAAATTATTAACTCCCTTTTCAGTGTATTTGCTCAGGTCACAATAACTTATTTTATGTTTTGCTTTTTTGTGCTTAGCAACCCGGGCATGAGCTCGTGTGATTGTTTGTTTGTTTTTAACGTTTTTAACAAGTTTGACACGTCCCAAGAACGTTGTCTGTCGAGCGTCTCGTGTGTCTAGTGTCTAGTTTCCAGTATGTGGAGAATGATTGCGCACACACTTTTGGCGATCTTGGTGATCTTGATCTTCGCACCCCTGCTCTGGGCGGAATATGCCGACGGGATCAACAGCTCACCTGGAGGAAGCGAGCAGGTGCTACGCTACGGAAGGGAGCTTCTCTTAGCACTACGAACAGGAGCTATCCCGACGCCTGGAATTTTAGAAAGTGTCCCCGGCCATCTAGTACGGCAGCGAGACAGACAGAGGCCGCGCAAGAGAGGCAGAAGAGGGGGCATCCGTCAACGACTGCGGCGGCGACGCGACAGACCACCGCTGCCTTCAATCATCTTCAGCAACGCGCGCTCACTAAGGAATAAGTTCGATGAACTACGCGTAAATGCTAGGATCTGCCATGAATACAGAGAGGCATGCTTGATGGCGTTTACGGAGACTTGGCTCCAAGAGGACTTTCCAGACCAACTGACCCAGGTACAGGGGTTCACCAATGTCCGGTTGGACAGGGATGGGAGCTCGGGGAAAAGAAGGGGAGGGGGCGTTTGTGTGTACATCAAAGACTCGTGGTGTACAAACTATGCGGTCAAGGATAAAGTGTGTTCACCCGACGTCGAACTTTTGTGTCTAAGTTTAAGACCTTTTTACTTGCCCAGGGACTATGGCAACATCTTTGTTTGTGTAGTATATATACCACCGAGTGGTAATGCAGCAAGAGCTGCCACTCGCATTGTAGACTGTGTCCATCAGCAACTCCAAAACAAACCCGACGCACCAATCTTTATTCTGGGGGATTTTAATCATTGCAACCCGAGTGGCGCACTACCGGGCTTCCAACAATATGTTAAAAACAACACTAGGAAGGACAGAATATTGGACAAGTGCTTTGGCAATGTCGACAATGCCTATGTTGCTAAAATCAGGAGGACAGCCTGGATTATAAAGTGGATGTGATCACAGACTATATACATTTTTGTGTCGAGACAGTAGTGCCCAAGAAAAACATAAAAATCTACCCCAATGATAAGGACTATATAACCCCCGACATAAAAGAATGCATCAAGCGTAAAAAAAGAGCTTTCAAGAATAACGACGGAATGGAGCTGAAGAGCGTCCAAAAAGAACTGAAATGGAAACTAAGGGAGGCACGCGAACAACATAGACTAAAGATCAAAGAAACATTCCTAACTAAGGATTCAAAAAGGATGTGGGATAGTGTAAAGGACATGACGAATCTAAATAATAGGACAAGCACACTTAATGTTTGCAATGAACTGGAGCGTGCAAATGAGCTTAATGTTTTTTATAAAAGGTTTGATACTGTGAATGTTGATATGACTTCAAGCATACCATGTAATAATGACAATGTAGGCAATGGACATATAGTGATTGACACTCCTATGGTTGTGAAGGCATTTAAGGCTCTACATACAAGGAAAGCGAGTGGGCCAGATGGGATCTCCCCACTAATTTTACACGACTTTGCACAAGAACTTGCACCAGCTTGGGGCCCACTGTTCCAGCTCTCTGTAGACACGCACATAATACCCAAAGGTTGGAAAAAAGCAATAATAATTCCAGTACCGAAGAAACCTTGTCCACGGGAGAATAATGACTTTAGACCAGTTGCCTTAACATCGGTGGTAATGAAATCATTTGAGCGTATAATGCTGGGGGAGTTAAGAGCACAGGTGCAACATCTTCTTGACCCCTATCAGTTTGCTTACAAGGATAGAAGGAGCACTGCTGACGCCTTATGCACAACATCACATCTTATACTTAAGCACATTGAAAACACCAAGGCATATGCCAGACTTCTTTTTATGGATTTTAGTTCTGCTTTTAACACAATTGTGCCTCATTTTTTATTAGAGAAGTTACAAGAAATGCATGTCAACCCTGTAATGATTAAATGGTACAATGCATTTCTCACAGACAGAACACAACAGGTTAAGATTAACACTACATTCTCTGACACACTGACAATCAACACAGGAGTCCCACAAGGTTGTGTGAGTTCTCCATTACTGTTCACATTATACACAAATGAATGCAGAAATCATCACTCAAATAATCACATAATCAAGTTCTCAGATGACACAGTCATTCTTAGTCTACTGACAGAGGACTCTGATGCCTCCGTCTATCAGTCGGAGATAGATAGGGCTGTGTTGTGGTGCGAATCAAATAATCTGGTATTAAATGGGAGCAAAACAAAAGAAATCATATTCGACCCTAGGTCCATAGGTAATCATGATTTGGTAAATCTGAATGGGGAGCCAGTGGAGCAGGTCTCCACATATAAATACTTAGGGGTTGTATTCGATTGCCAATTGAAATGGGTCCAACATGTTGAATTTTTAAGTTCGAGAATCAGCCAACGTCTACATTTTCTGAGGAGGTTGAGAGTGTTTGGCATTGAGAAGGAGATAATGACGGCTTTTTACAGGGCTTCCATTGAATCAATAATCAGATATGGGATCACTGTATGGTTTGGGAACCTGTCTGTTAAATTGAAAGCTGAGCTGCAAACTCTCATTAAGAGAGCGGGGAAAATAATGGGCATGCCCCCTCCCACATCATTGCAAGCCTTATTTGATGAAACGGTGAAAAGGCAGGGTTTGAAGATCATAGAGGATGATGAACATGTTTTGCATGGTGAATATGAGATACTGCCCTCAGGAAGAAGATACAGGCTCCCAAACTTTAACACAAATAGGTTCAAATTTTCAATGGTTCCTTGGTCAATTAAATTACTAAATAGCAGATCTTAATGGTGTGTGTGTGTGTGTGTGCGTGCGTGCGTGTTATTAGTTAGGTAAGCATCACTGTAATTTTATGTAGGTTTCCTATGTGGGTGAGTGTGTGAGGGAGGTACCTTTTAGGTATAATATTGTATTTATTTATTTATTTTAGCATTCCCTGAGCAATAGCAATAAGAGTATGTGCAATATCTAGGTTTTTTGTTTTTGCCAAGGGTGTGTGCACTAACAATGGTTGTTTGTTTCCCTGTTTAGTATACTGTATGGTTGTTTGTTTCTTTGTGGTCCTTAAGTCTTGTCTTTTGTGTTAACTGTGAATCACACTTTCTCATGTCCACTCAGAATTTCTCTCCCGTAGAGACAATAAAGGATAATCTTATCTTATCTTATCTTATCTTATCTTAGCAAGTCTTGGAAGGAGGGATCCCTCTTGTGTTCTTAAAAATGTCTCCCTCTTGCCTTTCAGATGGCTTAGGGTTAGTGCAGGTGTCCTTATAACGTGGACCTGTGAAGCCCTTTGGGACTGTGCTGGAGGTCAAAGACAAGGGCAGGAGGTACCTTGTCTTTAGACTGGGTTGCTATCAATCAGCTTGGACTAGTGATTGAGTGAGGGTTTCTCAACTATATAATGGGGAAGAACTGAAGAATATGGCGTTTCTTTCATGATAAATTTACAATGGACACTTCCCCTTCCGTGTAAGGAGGCCTCTCGTTCAGGATTAATGAGACAAACCAACCAAATGTAGTGAGGATATTTTAATTTAGTGTCATCAGCAGTAGATTTGTAAAAACAGGTTCAAGTCTCAGCAGGTTCAGTGTGGAGTGATAATCTGAGTCACTTCTTTTTTGAAAACATTTCAATTTTGCATATTTAGTTTCATCAATATATTTTCACCTATGGCTCCTACTAAACACACAAGAAAGATAACTTGATGTGTGTGTGGTGACGGCTGGTTTAAGCAGTGAGGCTGCACACCTGTGGTGCATGAGCAATAATGGCACCCAGGATAAACCAGCCATCATGACATCATGCTCTGTCATGACAGCATTTTCCACCTGCTCTGGCTGTACCATTTTGCCATCACCAATAAACTGGCTTCATACCAACATCTAACTGTGTCGGAGGAGCCTAGGAAAGCCACACTTATTTTATATACATTTGGTTTTAGAACTGGAAAAGAAATGCCTTTACACAAGTAAATTAAATTATTTCGACAAGCAATCTACAGTTTGACATTGTATTTTCAAATTGCCATGATACACATCTAGATCATTCAGCAGTATCATAGATCACTGATCATAGAACAAACAGATTTACAACAGGACATGCTATCAACAAAAAGAGAGCAGTGCTCCTTTTGTGCCCAATGCCTACAAATAATGTGATAGTCATTTAAATCAAAACAAAGAATAACATCTAGAAAGCGCAAAAATAAAAACTATTGTAGATGCATTTGCAGATTTGCATTTTTCAACCTGGACCCCATTTCGCTTTATTTTGGGTCTCAGAGAGTTGGACAGATGAGTCAAGAGTTTGTTGTGCTGGACTACAGAAAGTGTAGCTTAGTGCTATCTAAAGGATAAAAAAAGCAATGGTGCGTGTTTGCACATGTCTACCGTTCTCTTCCTGCAAGAACTCAACTCGAGATTTCAGAGCGAGACTTCTCCTTGAGCAAGACTTGCTTAGACAATAAAAAACAGACCGGATCAAGCAAAAGGTAAAGACAAAGGTTTTATTTCACTGTAGGGATTCTTTCCATAATGTTGTCAGACACAACAATCTGAGCCTGTCAGTGGCAAAATCAGCCATCAGCCGTTTCGCGGCTGATGGCTGAAAGTAAAGTAAAAATACATTTTCTGCATTAGTCTTATGAAAGCCAAAATTATGGGAAAATAGGGTCTAGGTTGAAAAATCCCAAAGTTATCCTTTAAAGAAGGGTAGACATTAAACATGAAATGCTTGTTTGCTAAAACCAGATAGTGAGATGGTTTGCTAAAGACTCAAAATGTAAATCATTATTTAGAAATCATTCTTAAGTCATGACTATTCAGATAGGTAGACTTTTTACAGTTGCTTAGGCTATAAGTCACAACAGTGCTTCTTTCCTGAGCTAAACAGCCACTGCATGGCATCTTACAAAAATAATTAATGGTGATGAAGCTGTTTGCTACCAAGACGCAGGTTTCGCCTTGGCATGGGTTACGTGGCCTCTCCAAGAATGGTTTGTAAGAGTAAAAGAAGAAAAAGAAGAGCTCTGGTGTTTGGCCATGCAGAACAGACAGCATGGCCATGTCTTTGGTCTCCACACAGACAGTTTCCTTTGTGGGAAAAAAAGAAATGCACTTCAAGCAGTTTGTATGCAAACTATAGTGGCACCTGAGAGTAAAACATGTAGATAACACTGGCATCAGCCAAAACAAACCTGAAAAACATTGTGTGTGTCCAAGTTTGGATGTGTACATAAAGGACACGTAAAATGTACTTCATTTCCTCTGTGTGTAACCAGCACACCACTGACATATGGACTGTATTTGCAGTCTGAATCCCAGCCAGCGTTTCTCCTAATTCTGTCATAGGCTCTGAGCCTAGACGTTGTGAGGCCGTTGTACTGTCCGGTCCCATTCACACCACCATGGGTGGCTTCTCCCGACTCAGCGCCTCTGGAGCCAGGTCCGCCTCCAAGTAGTCTTGCTCCTCGTCGGATTCGCCTGGCGCTCCCTTCATCTGGTGTCCATTGTTCCCGGCTCCCCTACCACCGCTTTGCCACAGGCTAGACTTGGTGGGCCCCACCAGGGCCAGGCAAGCTGCCCCGAGGCCCATGCCCACAGCACAGGAGTAGAAGGCAGACCCGTAGTTGTGGGTGACGTCCACCAACCATCCTGAGACGAGAGACAGAACCGCAGGGAGATGATGGTCAATATGTTCAGCAAAAACATGTAAAATGAACCCCGCCCCCCCCCCCAAAAAAAATAAAAAGTTTGGTTGATTTTGTATCATTTTCTGCAATATAACTTTGCTTACATTACCAAATGCCAAGATCAGTCTGCACTGAAAAGAAAATTAAAATCAACTTTAAAACCTATAGGACCTTTCCCTGGTCTACAGTGTATAGGGAAGTATCCTAGTGATGAAACACATTTACATTCAGGTAATATGATTCAAACCAGGGACACAAAGCGCCGCCAGACATCAGACAATCAGAGTGAACCTCCTGTAGATAGTAACGTATCAGGGGGCGGTAAGATTAATCAGCCTTGTCCATTGGGGGTAATAGCAAATAGCAAAGGCTAGCCTACAGACACTGAGAAGAACACATGACATCATCCCTAAGACAACGTCGAGACCGTACCTCCAAGCGGCGGTCCCGCTAGCCCGGCGAAGCTCTGGATGAACACGTACACCCCCACTGAAGATGCCATTCTCTCCACTCCCACCACCTCCTCCTCGGCCAGCATGGGGATGTGCGTGGATGCCACAGTGCCCAGGAAGAAGCCGTAGAGGGCACAGCAGGCCAGCAGGCCCCAGAACTCCCGCACCAGGGTGAAGGCCACTAGCACCAGGCAGAGCAGCACCACGCACGCTAGCAGCACCCACAACTTCCCCCTTGCCAGCCGGCTCAGCACCACCCCGACTGAGAGGCGGCCGAACACCTCCGCCACCGCCATGGCTGACAGCATGTAGGACGCCATGTCGCCTGCCACGCCGTGGCTCTTGCTCAGCTCGATGATGTACAGCTGTGGTGCGAAGAAGCCCAGCGTGGCGAACAGGCCGAAGAGGGAGTAGCAGATGAAGGCACCATCTCGGAGCACCGAGAAATCCAGCAGTTTGGGTCTGGGGGGGCGGTGGGCCTCCGTGTGTTTCAATGTGACGGGAGGTGCAGGCGGTAGCGGTCCCTGCTCCCCCTCCATCAGGAAGTCAACCGCAGCCTGGGGGTCTGTTGTTGTGGGGGCCATAGCAGCATCAGCCACCCGGAGCTCGTTGCAGGAGGCATAGAGTGAGGTGATGCCAGAGTCCTCTGAGCCCAGGGACGTCTTGGTCTGCTCGTTGTCCAGCTCGTAGTCCCCCTTTGTGGAGAGCGAACGCCGCTCGGATGAGTCCTCCTGTTTGGTCGCCAGGTCGACGGCGGGCTGAATGATGATTGGGCGAAGGAGAGTTCCGCAGCCAATCACTGACATCTGAATCAGCCCTATGAGGAGCAGGCAGTAGCGCCAGCCTATTTGTTTCTTCAGCGCTGTGAATGCTGGGAAGAGGAGGGTTCTTCATGTAAGATGGAGGGTATAACCAAATTATGCCATATTTGTTGATAGTTACACTATAATTGGTTAATTATTTTGCAGGTAAAATTGGTAAATAATTGGTGCAAAATGCAGACTGGCAGTTTACCCATGCCACACACCACCTAAGTGGCTTTTGCTGGTGCCCTCCGACAGGACACAGGTAGATGTTGATTTGCAGATGCATTTATTGGAGATGGCATGATGGTATATGCTGCCATGACACTCTCTCTCTCTCTCTCTCTCTCTCTCTCTCTCTCTCTCTCTCTCTCTCTCTCTCTCTCTCTCTCTCTTGTGGTGATGGCTGGTTTATCCTGGGTGCCATGATTGCTCTGCACCACAGGTGTGCAGCCCCACCCAGACCCAGAGTCTATCAGTCTGACTCAGGCCAGGTGAGGCTGTAGACCAGCTATCAACCACACACACTCCACATAGACCTTTTATGAAGTATTTTCTGTGAGACCCACACCAGTAGTAGTGTTTCCCACAGGATTTTTAGAGACTGTGGTGGATGGACTTCAAACCCTCCGGAAGATTTATTTTAATGAATTTAGCTAAATGCATCAATCTAGTACTGTACAACTACATTCTCAATTATTTTATGATGAAAAATGTAAGCCCATTCAGTATCAATGTAAGTATCAAGTGAATTTGTGAATTTGAACTCACCGGGAGCGAATGTGAACACGGCAAAGGACTCCCCGGTGGACGCCACGGAGGTGACGAGAGATCGGCGGTGGGAGAAGTACTGCGCCAGTATGGTGACGGTGGGCAGGAAGGTGAGGCAGTAGCCCAGGCCTGCGAATACACAAGGGGTACAAAGAAAAGAAAAAGGGGGACATGACCCCTCTCCCCCCAAACCCCAACCCCCGCTTGTAGGATGCAACAGGTCTGAGCCATTGGGGTCAAATATCATCAAGGCTGTCAGGAGTGTCATGTTGTCACCCCAGGGTCAGAGGTCGTGGGGTTTGTGCAGTGGAGAGACGGGCCTGCTGTAACAGCGACCGCTGAAGACAAATGTGTGTGATCATAAGAAAAAAAGAGAGACAGAGGAAAGAAAAGAAGAAACAGAGGGTTGGTGAGTTTTCAGTATTGGGAGGGGTTTGGGAAAAAAAGAGAAAGTGAGAGAGCTATGAAAGTGAGAGAGCTAGCATTGCATCTGTGAAGGGAAAACGAAGAGGTGAATGCATTCTGAAATTCTTAATTTCTCATTTCATGCTTTGTTAACGTTCTCTCGATAAATACATCATTACCAAATGTGTAGGACATTGTTAATCTTGTAGAGATGAAAGAATCAAACGTCAACCTCGGCACTGCAAGGTGTGTGTGATAAATACCTGAGACCACTCCAATGGTGATGTACATCTGGTCGATGGAGTTGGTGAAGGCGGAGGTGACAGTGCCCAGGCTTATGAGGACCCCACCCATCATCACCACGGGCCGGTAGCCATAGCGGTTGCTCAGTACTGTGGACAGCGGGGCTGAGGGGAACAATTATATTGTTTAGAGCTCTCATATCGTTTATTCAGCTCTGAAGCATTGATGATTGTGGAGTGTGTGTGGTTGATAGCTGGTTTACAGCATAACCTGGCCTGAGTCAGACACGTGGCACCCAGGATAAACTAGCTATCAACATAAGGTGTGTTTCCATCCACCTCTTTTTATTCAAATTCTCAATTCGCAAATAAAAAAACCTGTGTGGAAATGCCGAAAATTTGAATAAGTCTTGAGATATCGATAAAAAGTTTTTACACTTGAGGGATGTGGAAAAGTTGGTGTATCGAAAGTTGGTGTATCGATGAGAACTGTCATGGCAGTATATTCTATCTGCTTGGCTCTAATAAATATATATTGGATATTGAATGCAACCTTAACCTGTGTCCTGTGTCGGAGGGCCCCAACAGAAGCCACTTATGTGGTGTGTGGCAGGGAAAACTGCTACAATGAGGTATTGGTATTGAATAGGGCTGCCATTACCATTAGTCGCCACGCATTTTGTCTTTTTCAAGCGGAAATGAAAAGCCCATGGAGATATACTAGAGTGCGTAAAACATCTTGGTCGATTTGGTTTGCCTGGAACACGGCAAGGAATAGACTCAGTCTGTATGGTTTTGATTTCTTCCTTCTACAACAATGTATTTGGTCTTCAAACAGATATGATGTACGTGTTGCATGTAGAGCGGGGAAGTGAAATCCGATCACAAGTGGTCACTGGAGACACATGTGGAGATGCATGTTAACGCCAGCTGTGTACTTAGAGCTGTCCACTTGTGATCGGTGCCCCCAAAAAATACACTGAAATAATGACATTAGAAGTGCGACGATTAGTCGACTATCGGCTTGAAATGGCGACTAAGAGTCGACTAAGAAAATCTTTAGTCGGGGGCAGCCCTATTATTGAATCACATGTATCGACTCTGGAGTATTGATGGGGTATTGGTGTTGAATCACAGGTATCGGCTCTGAAGTACTGATGAGGTATTGGTTTTAAATCACAGGTATCGGTTCTGAAGTATTGATGAGGTATTGGTGTTGAATCCCAGGTATCGGCTCTGAAGTATTGATGAGGTATTGGTATTAAATCACAGGTATCGGTTCTGAAGTATTGATGAGGCATTGGTATTGAATCACAGGTATCGGCTCTGAAGTATTGATGAGGTATTGGTACACCCAGCCCTAAATTTGCAACTGGTGATGATGTATAATTGGGACAACGTTGTAAACTCCCACAAGCAGCAACCTAGAGAGGCACGCTTTTAGAGAGGGGCGAAAGGGGTGCGCTGGATTTATAACACAAGACAAAACGAGAGCATCATTGCGAAAGGGAATACAGCACAAGAATCATTTTATCTCAATTATCTTCTTTTAATAGTTGTTGGAAGTCAAAATCGTAATTGAAAATAAAACGTGATTAATCGCCTAGCCCCAATTAAACCCCAACCATAGAGACAGAGAGAGCAGAGATTCTATCCAATTTTGTCTAATCGATTGACCTCACAGACAGAAAAGGTGTCGAACAACATATGATAACCTTAAGGTGTTTGTGGAGTAAATAAGCACCATGTGACCACAACATGTGATGTGATTTGGCTTTTGGCTGAGCTGCGCAATAAAGGAACTCCATAAGAAAGCCACAAGACATGAAACTGCAAGAAAAGAACCAACACTTTCTGGACTGATATATGTGGCTGAATTCTAGTGTCTTAAGAACCTATGCCTTGATTAGGATATGATGTTTTTTACTACGTCTCTGCCAGTAGTACAGCCCGAGCCACTTACTGAATAGATGTTTAGAGAAGTTATCGTGAGATTGACAACACAAACAACTATTCTCTCTTCTCTATCAGAGATGAAGTCTGAAATACCGGTCATAAAATGAATGTACATAGTTTAATTCTATATGCACCTTTTATTTAAAGTAATAATCCTGAAGATTTTCATGTAAATAAATGTCTGTTAAGTCACTATCTATCGCTGAATGAAGTTACACAATGGTGATTGAGACTATGGCTCACTGATAAAAGCCCTTGCATTTGCAGTGTTATGAACGTTACGATCTGGGTGTCGGTGGCGAGACACCTGCAATTATCGTTTATCGTAATCGGTGTCGCCAAAAACAACAAAGCGGAAATATTCAAGATTGCCACTGTAATGAGATATCCATTTTTGTACATATACACATTTTTCTATATGCATACCTGCAAACTCATAAGGGTTGAAAAAGGTGACAAACCAAACCGTTGTAGCGGGGTCTGGGGGCATTCCCCCCCAGCCAAATTTTGCTATTTTAACATGTAAATTAAGCATTCTGGTGTACTCCCAGAAGAAAATAAAGGGAAA
>JAOPJI010055436.1:0-13975 GCA_027122695.1 Merluccius productus
AGCTCATAGGACTGACCACCGAAGTTCTCCCTCAGAAGACATGAAGGTTAGTGGCAGTAGGGAGGAGGAGGAGGAGAGACTGTTGAGGAGGGAGCAGCTCTCAGAAGACATGAGGTTGAGACAGTGAGGAGGATGAGAGACAGGTGTCTGTGGACCCTTCATAATTTCAGAGGGATGTTCTAGACTCCAGGTAGGTAGCACCTGGTTCATCTGCTGTGGATAACATCAAGTGACTGAACCCTCTCTCGGACGCGGCTGCCAACATAGCTGCTGCCCAGACGGAGCTCCACACATCCACACACACCGTGGCTTTAGTGTACCTTCTCGGCGCCGGTGTCCCTTCATCGTGACGTGTTTCAGAGTTTCTAACTAAAGAGCAGTGAAGAAAAGACGTCAGCCATGTTTGACAGTGTTAGCAAAACACGTCCGCGTATTCGGAGTATTTCAGTGTTGGTTTCACACGTGCATATCACATGCACAAACACCACCCTGCACAAACCCATATCACATGCACAAACACCACCCTGCACAAACCCATATCACATGCACAAACACCACTGTGCACAAACCCATATTGAAAACCCATCAAAACATATGGTTGATGTTCGTCCATGATAAGTCAATATTCTTTGTTGTGTAGCCTCTTCCAGAGACTCCAGATGGTGGCCGGACGTGCGACCACAGGACTGCAGGTAGTGACTGATTCTGGCCACACTTTCTGGTCAGACTCTTAATGAGTCTGTAATGAGTCAGATAGTCCTGGATGTTGCTGCACTTGAACTGTTATACATGGGCCATGTTCATCTATCCAATCACAACATACTGTGTGTGTGTGTCTGTGTGTGTGCGCGTTCACAGAAGGCTTAGCCACTTTGTACAACAAAACAGTTGTAGCCCCGATGTTGCACTCAGACGCTCCTGAAGAATCTTCCAGAAAAGAAAGGTACGACAGGTATGTATATATATATATATACACAGTATATATATATATAATCTACTATCGGTCTGTCTAATATATAGAGATACGTATATACGTATATATAACACGTATGACAGATACATCTTATGTTGATCCATTCTGTTGGTAAAATCATATTTCCTGAATCTATTTTCCTTATACTCATCCAATTTAGTGGAAGACGAACGGAGATGGCTTGGGCACAACTAAGAAGTGGAAAATACAGGTAAACAAAAAACACATTTAGATCGTCATATATCCTCATTTAGATGATATAACCTATTCTATCAATCCTCATTTAGATGATATAATCTATTCTATCTATAACCTATTCTATCCATCCTCATTCAGAACATTAAGCTTATCAAACTAAATTAGACCAGTCTTGTCGAGTCATTCGGCCTGTGTGTGTGTTTGTCCGTCTGTCTGTCCGTCCTTCAGACAAGAGCTGATCGAGGACAGAGCTCTCAGATCCGCTTTGAGAAGCAGAGATATCGTTACTTATTTTCACCCTGAAAACACACAGCTTCACCAGGTGTGTTTCACTGCAGTTGTTACTAACAACACAATCTCTTTAAAACATGGATCCTTACGGACCACTGGCCACTGCTGATGGGATGGGATGTTTTCTACCTTCACAGAAGCTTATGTTGTGCAAGGAGCCCGACATGAACCATCATGACCTCCCTCATCTCCCCAAGCCAGCCAGCTTGGGCTTCCCCTGATGAGAGCTCAGCAGGCAAACAGTGTATCCCAGTTCTGAAGCAATTAGCAAGAAGAAAGCAAATAGTGATTCAAGTTTATTTTATTTTATTTCAAGTTTACTTTATTTATAAATTGAAATTGCCTTAAAAAGTAGTGCAGACACAGATGATACACATGCAGACAGATTAGGACAAAACAGGAAAATAAAGTGCATACACAAAATACTAAAAACAATACATCAAGTTAAGTAAAAATATGTTTTCAGTCTATTTTTAAAATCACCAACTGAATCTGCTAATTTGATCGATTCTGGCTTAAAAAAAAGCATGCATGGATCATTTTATATAATTTTTTCGAGGTCCGGAGGAGATAAATGACTGACTTTTGCAATGGTCCTGAGTTGAAAAAAGCAGGATTTCACGACAGAATTGTTGAGTGCTTGAATTTGACTGTGCTGTCAAAAAAGACACCCAGATTTTAATGTTGGATCTGCTGTAGCTTGAAGACGGTCCCGGCCCATGTCAGTGGGACACGCAGATGGCTTGGGTCAGATGAGTACAATTTCTGTTGTTTTCCAATCCAAATCCGATCCAAATGTATTTATAAAGCACATTTAAAAATAACAGTTGACTGTACAAGTGCTGTACAATCAAAATGGCATGAAACCATAAAACAGCACAATAAAAACACAGACCAGTTTAAAAGACGAAAGGACAATCAAATAAAAGCAATAAGCCCATAAGAAAAAGAAAGGCAACTCTCATACAGAGTTAAAAGCCAAGGAAAAGAGACTTCTGGTAGAGTGGCCATGCAGGAAGCAGCCTGACTTAGCACCCCCCTTTAATTATTAACCCTGTAACTTGGCCATCAATTGTTTCTAGTCTAATAAAAATATAGTAGGGGCAGAAGAAGTCAACCCATGTTGAAGAACCCGGACAATACACTGAACGACAAACCCTCTGCGGACAAGAGTAGCACTAGCATTAGCTAGCCACAAGGAGGCAAAGTGCGGAGGAAAGCATGGCAAACATCGATGTGATTCTTCAAGAACAGAGATTTTCGCCCACAAAACAGATGCTGAGACATCAAGGAAGAAATACTGCATATAAGACAATTAATAGGAATGATGAAACCGAAGAAAGCATGCAGAAGCGGAGAAGCGAGGCTAACGGACCAGGAGGGCCAATCCAGAAGAGACAACATTAGAAGTTATTTGAAAAGAAAACCTGGATCTTCTGCCCTCTTCTGACCTGAAGATAGAAAGAGCGCGCCGGGCAATGGGTCCCCGACCGTCCAGAGAAGCACCGCCTGTGTGTGCAGGCAAGGATGCATGCACACACAGTAATATATCTATATAAACATTATATACAGAATGTGTTTAGCTAGGCTCACCTCATGCGCCAGATGTTTTGTTACACAGAACCATCTGGAAAGTCAACTGTGGAAACTGAAAAGGGGTGGGCACTTAAAAAAAATACTCGGCAGGTGATTGGATGAACCATCTGTATCACCGTCTATCACTAACTTCAGCCAATCAGATCAACAAACCATATGAGATAGTAAGTGAGCGACATCTTTTCCTTCGTGAAAAACCTTCAGTGCTGTTCTTTGCTCTTCTTTTAATTAAGAAATACTCTCAAGTTCAGATATAACTGACGCTATAGCAGCAGCTACACTAACCTCTTTAGGAGCCGCCATTGTTGTTTACGAACAAACAGTTGCTTCTCGCTGTCGTCACACCTAAACCACGCCCAAAAACCACGCGGCTGCAAGTAGTTCCTCCGATTGGTCCAAACCCCTGTGGTTCGGCCTCAAGTGCAACACTTGAAACCCGGCCAGACCGATCTCCAGAGAGAAACAGAATCTGATCTTGCGAGATCGGGATGGTCTCCTGAGTCTAAGACGAGGCTGTTTTTCAACGTTTCTTTCTTTTCTCCACAAGCAGTACATTTTTGTTAAAAGTCTGGTTATTTTGTTAAAACAGAACGTTAACATGATAATAGACAGACAGTTGGTTTTATTTTAAAGCAAAATCCTACTTATTAATGGCAACAAGTTTTTTCAACATCCGCACACACACGGTATGTGTCTTAATGCGCACACGGTCTTAACTTCTTAGACGGATAAAGACTAATATCTAATCTCCATCAGAAACAGTTACACATATGTACATCGGATACAGTATTCATTAATATATTCATATATTGAATGTAAGTTCTGATAGTGTTTGTATTTCATTAAACATTTAATGCACTGGTTAATGTACTAAGTAAGAAATCAAAAATAAAGGTGAAGAATCTGAACCCTACAATGTGTCGTCATAATATGATAATTGAAAAATGAGTGTGCGTATAGTGAAAGAAAAGTCTGTTTGTTGATAAGTAAAACAGCAGCGTATATTGTTCTTTCTCTTTAATAATATGAAACAGCCACTACAAACAAACAAGTAGAGACAGTACCTGTCTTATTGACTTACTGAATGAAGCCACTTTACACTTGTCATGAGTTGGTTCTTTACCAAGTTTATTCTATGAACTGTGTGTTTTAGTTATTACAGAATTGAAGCTGCTCTTTCATTATATTTTAAATTAAATGTCAGGATTAGATTTTTTTTTCACCAACAATAATTTGAGGCCAAACATAACCCTTGAATATGTTTGTAGACAAAAAAGGGCAACCAATTATAGACAATATTCGCTTTACTGTACTATTTTCCTTGTTCTCCTAAAATATTCTCCATAATTTCTCCTACAAGCTGGATTTGAACCAGCGATGTAAGGTTTCAGTTCAGTGGTAATTAAGCCTTAATTTTACATTCATTCATTTGCTTTCCTAATGAAATCCTTAGAGCCGGCTTTAAACCAGCAACCTAAGGATTCCCGGGGAAATCCACTACAGTCCTCCGCTCTACCAACTCCGCCAAAGCTGGGGAACAATAGTCTGTATGGGGGGGGGAGAAGGAGAAAAGAAGGGGAAGAAGGGGGAAGGGAAAAAATGAAGAAAAAGAGAGAAAAAGAGAGAAAAAAATGAAAAATTGAGTGAAAATGAAGTGAATTGAGAGTTACTATTGACTCTGATACCCATCGAAAGTCATGGGATGCACTTTTGACCCTGTTAGTTTGAAAAATATGCCTAAACACGACATTTTACTTAAATACGGCATGGGGAGCTTTGGAATAGAGGGTCATGAGTTCGATCCCCGACCAGCACATGTCTCTCTTAATCCAAAGTCTTACCAAATGTCACAAATCTTTCAAATATCACTTAATATGTGAAACAAATAGGACAGTGGTTTATTGTGAATGCTATAAAACTAAATAGTAATATTTTATGTTGTTTTAATTATCACATAATGTATACATATGTAAATGTTAGTAATGAAAGAAACATTTGTAATAATCACTAGTCACACCTACACACTTAACTTGTACTTTTGAATGTATCAAACAATTATTATATGTTATGTTTGTTTTAGAAAAAATAAATACAGTCTAATTAACAATTAATGAAATAAGTAAGTATAGAATGTGGAACTATTTGCAATACTGTTCTGTTGATGTACATTTTCTCATCATTTCATTATCTGCTTGAGGTTGCAAAAAGCTAAACTGCTGACTTCTATTAAAACAGATATTTGTTGTTAGAAATGAGTCAGACATACTGTTGTAGAAATGTAGTCCAAATTTATTACAAAATATACATATTAATTCTCTCACACACAAACAAATAAAAAATGATATACAATAAATATAATAAATGAACTAAATACAAAAAAATGATAAATACAGCTAGGAAATGCTGCTCTACATGTAAAAACCTGGTAAAAACAAATTATTTATTTAGTGGAACAATTCAACAACTCAACATGCAATGAACTAATACAACATTTCTTTAATTATTTACACTATTTACACACTGAGACAGAGAATGACAGACAGCTATTTTTTATCTGCCCTCTTCCTCCGCATCTCCTCCATCCACTGGTCAAGTGGCACACCAGCATTTAGGGGACAATAAATGAAGCCGAAGTACTGGCTGTGGCCAGTTTCCCTGTTGCGGGGCTGGTGGCACTGACTGCATTTATTCTTCTCCACTGTCCGATTGTAAGCCCTCCGGGCAGTTGACAGGGGAGGAGGGGGACCAGCAGGAGCAATCCTTACATCTGCAGGGACCGGTGGGGTCAAAAACACAAAGGCAGGCCTGGGGTTGGGGACAATAGGCAAAGGGGCAGAGGTAGGTGGAGGTGCCTGCACCGCGAACAACTGCCTCTGAGCTGGCAACCTCGGGCGGACAGACTGTGGAGGATGGGGGTGTTGGGCTGGAGCTGCAGACTTCCTTTTGACCACTGCCTGTCCTGCTGTACTTACAGGCAAGTGGTACTGATGCTGGGGGCCAGGCTGTGGGGCTGCAGCAGTGGGGCGTACCTGTACAGGTGGGAGAGGTGCAGGAGCAACAGGAATAGAGGCAGGCAAGTTGACCCCTTGCAGGAGAATACTACATTCCTGCCTCTTCAGTCGCTTGTTGTGCCACTGGATCAAAGTTGTTTGATTTACATCAAACAACTGCAGAGTAGTGCTCTGCATGATTGTACCGTTACCCAGTACCAGCTGTCGGACCTTGCTGTAGTCCCTGAGAATCAGAGTCCATCTTGTCAATGCATAATTGGCCTGTTTTTTGGGGCTCTTATGGATGTCGCAGAGTTTAACAAAGATGGACTCAACAAGACGACAACAGTCTGGCCACTGGGCAGGGGATCCTGTTGATCCTAAGACACAACGTGTCATGCTCTCCACACCTGGCGTGAATTCAGGTTTCTTTTTTGAACACCTGAAGCGTCCTGTTGTCAGACGCACCTGGTGCCGTGCCGCATATACCACTCGCCGCTGGTCGTATGGCAGAAGGTCCTGCCAGAGGGCTATGATGGTACTGGCCTGCTGGTAGTTCAGTGTTTGGCCAGTTTCAGTCCGCAGCCCCACCAAGTACTCTGCCAGGCTGTCCACTCTTTCCATCCCTGGGACACTGCGCTCATCCACAGCCTGGTAAAGATAAGGGTACAGCAAAATCAATTGATAACTTGTGATATCAGTAATATCACGTAAAAAATCAAGTAAAAAAAACAACACAGATGTCAGTCACAAAAAGACTAACCATTTGTTGCTCAGGTGCTGCTGAGGTCACGGCAGGCGGCCCAGGGGGGACAGCTGTAGCAGTGGAGAGAGAGGCTGGGAGGGTGGTGGCAGCTGTTGTGCCAGTGGGCGTGGTTGTGCGCTCATACACAATCTGTTAAATGTAATAAAATAAACATAAAAATCATACTATTACAAGAAATACAATAACACTGCTGTTACTTTATGAGACAAGTATGATACATTCAGCGTGTCACAAAAAGACTTACCATTTGTTGCTCAGGTGCTGCTGAGGTCACGGCAGGTGGCCCAGAGGGGGCAGCTGTAGTAGTGGAGAGAGAGGCTTGGAGGGTGGTGGGAGCTGTTGTACCAGAGGACACCCTGGTCAGCAAATCCACGGCCTGGGGAAAAAGGAATACAAAAAAATAAAAATTCACATCATGCCACAAGTGAAACAGATGATACATCACATAATAAAAACACTTACCAGCTGTTGTTGAGGTGCTGCTGGGGTGATGGCTGGTGAAACCGAAGGACCGGCAGTTGCAGCAGCAGCAAGGAGAGAAGCTGGAGGTATGGTGGGGTGTGAGGGGACTGGCGCAGAGCTTGAAGGGACAGCTGATGAGCCAGAGGACAGGTCCAGTCGCTCAATGGTCGGGTCCAAGCCAGCATCTTCAAAGCCCTCATCTTCCAAATCCGCCTCAGTGCCTAAATCCTCCAGCATCTGGTCTGTCTCCTCTGAATCAGGATGTACATCCTGCATGGCCCTTCCTGTCTGGCGGTACAGGTAGTCTATACCTATTAGCTCCCCTAGGACGGACAAAAGAATAGAAAGAGGAAAATAAGCTTTCACCAAATTCATAAAAGATTATTCTATTTTATGGATAAAAAAAATAACCTCATAATGATGGAAAGCTAAAACTCACCAGTGTAAACAGCAGGAGGCTGAAAAGAGGGAACAAGCTTCCTTCCAAGCACCTTGACACTGTAGGTGTTTACAAAGTGTACAAGATCCCCCGAGTAGCTGAGCAGGGAGGGAGGCTTGACTGCCAGGGATGCAGCTTTGCGGTCCTGGTTCCATCGGTTGAGGCCTTCCAGGAGGTAGAGCTGGAAATTTAGGCTGTTGGCACTCGTACCTTAACAAAGTACAAATGTGAGCAATAACTGTAGGTTAACTTGTTGTACTTGGTCACTTGAAAGATATTCATTGTGTCACTTTTTTTACAGGATGGCAGTAATAATCATAATAAAGTAAACTAAAATGTTAAACTGCGAATATTTAACCTGCTTGCTGATGAATAGCGCCTCAAACTGACCTGGAATGAACCTGTTCAGATGCAAGTGGAAAGACTCGAGCGATGTGGACCCTCTGGCACACCTGTAATTCGGCAGAACAATGCCCTCAATGGTGGTGGTGCCAGTCTCAGCATACAGCAGCACACCTGGTTCATCCTGGATACACTTAACATGCTTCCTCTGGACTTGCCAGATGTGCTGCATCCTCTCCTGGTCCAAGAGAGGGACACCAAGAAGGTCTCTGCCCTTTACCCCCATCAGCTCACTGAGAAGGTTTTCCATCATGAGGATGGTCTGCTGCTCTCCTCTTGTCCGCCTTCTGCAGTGCCGGGACAGCTCGTTCTTGGTGATCTTCTGGTCCACAAGTTGGTCTGTGATGCCGGGGACACCTTCCCGCTTCAGCTGTTCCCTCTTGGCTCGTCGCAGCAAGGCAACATCACCACTGTCCCACTCGAAAATGCAGCATGACAGTTTTGCCATGAAGACAGGGTACAGAGGATGTGCATCCTTTGTACACCCCGATGCCAGTCGCCGCATGAAGTGGTAGATGTCCAGCTTGACAACCAGGTCTGGCCACCCACCAAACCTTTCTTTTAACTTTGTTGGCCCCATGCCCTCTCGACAACAGTCACAGTCCACATAGAGTAGCTGAGGAGGAGCCACACCAGCATCACTGTACCTGCGGATGAGGTCAGCTGCCATCATGTCCAGAGCGGGACCCTCCTGAGCAGTCAGGACACTGATCAGAATTTGGCCCACCTCATTGCTCACTGAGGTAAGCCACAGTGCCGTCCCCTTGGCAAGGCCTGACAGCTTCTTGGTGATCTGAAATCGCACAGAAATGACAGACAATCGTAATTGTATCATGTGTAATCACAGTGAAATGTAACAATTCACAGTGTATTACTAGTATAATAGTGCTATGTTGTTGTTTTTTAAATAAAGCATTCATCATTTATTTCATATCTCATGTCTCTACCACTAGTGTTGTATTTTAGACTACTTTTGTTTGTAATGTAGGATTTTATAGAAACACGCTGCTAACAGTTAAAAATGTTTACCTTTTTTGTAGAGTCAGTTTTTAAGATGCGGCCAAAGGTGGATGTTATGCTGGCTTTGATGTGGTCCAGCCTGCTCAGGATGTCTCGGCCATAGACAGCCAGCATCCACCTGTGTGACGGGATAGCCACTGGCTCAGGTGGCTCCTGGAATGTCACAGGGAGCAGGCTTGGCCGGTCAACAAAGTCCGAGCATGCGCCAAGATACCGGCAGAGACGCTTAAGCCACTCCTCGCTGTGGTTCTCCATCAGCTGCCTGACCAAGCGAGTGGGGCTGTTACCCAGGGTCCTCTCCCTCAGAAAACGAATTACACGCATGTCACAAGCGTATCTGTATTAAACAAAGGGGAAGAGAGACAGAAAGAGACAAACATTATAAACAGCACAATTTTTACTGTATTTCAGTGACAAACATTTGTGACACAGGCTAAATGCGTATAATTGGTATACTCACTTTTTAGTCAGGATCAGCCTGAACTCCAGCTTGTGCGCCAAATCCAGCTGGTCCAGGATGGTCTTGCTGGTGGAAATGTAGCTGGTTTTGCAACCGACTGCACTGCACCAAAGAGTCTCTGTTATCATCAAATAGTACCTATCCACATCCAGAACCTGACGGGCTCTCTTGTGGGCTCCGTAGCCTGTCAGCTGTTTCCCACAAACAGGACAGGACAACCTCACCTTCCATAGGTGATATGGCATCCACAAGAGAAGCCTGTGTGTGAAAAAGCGCTCTGGAGTGGGGGCCTGATGATATATGAGCGCTGGCTCTGGTGGATCATACCACAGTTTCAGATCAGTGCGCAGCCGCTGGTGCTTCCACAGAGCTACTGAAATCCATTTCTGGTCTTGAAGTGGTATGGTCTTCATCAGCTTTGCAGGCAGCCATCCAGGCTCTGAACAAGGAGCAGGCGCCACACCTTCAGCCAGTGGCAGAGTGTCAGGAACTGGGTGGATTGAGGCACCAGCCACAGGTGGAGCAGCGGATGGAAGAGCAGAGGCAGCTGCAGAGGTGACAGGAGCAGAGGAGGGACCAGAGGAGGCAGCAGCTGACACTTCCTAATTTATAGATTAAAAAAAAAAAGGCAAATATATAGACATGATTACAAGCCATGAAGGACACTTGAAGTTTAGTAAAATATCAGTGTGAAGAAGACAATTTAATTGAAGAGTTTCTCACAGCTCCAGCAGCGGCTGATGGAACAGAGGAGGTTGAGGTGGTTGCAGACACAGGAGAGGGCGGAAGAGAGAGAGGAGAAACACTCTGAATGAACATCCTGGGACTGCGGGCAGGTGATGGTGTCCTCCTTGCCAAAGTACTGGACATGGCCGAGGAGTTAGAAGCACTACTGCTGGGCTGTAAGAATAAGAGCACAGTTTACAGCGTTATGAATAAAATAATCATTATTAGGTGTTACAGTAATGAAGACAAGATCATTTCAACACATCTTCATGAAATGAAAATCCCACTATAGTAACTAAATCATAAAAAGAATAACAGTGCATATATTGTAAAATAAAATTCAAGCTGTGTCATTCTCTTTACATTACCTTGTTTGCTTGCTTCCCAGCCAAACTTAGGTTTGGTTTTAACGCAGCCCCATGTGATCCACCAAACCTTTGCTTTGTAAACTGACAAAAAGAAAAAAGTAACTTAAAGTGGATCCTTTTTATATAAATGTTATTTATTTGTATAAATATCAGTAAATCCTCGTTACTTACCGATGCCAAAGTCAAAGTCGGCTTGGTTGGTGTCTGCCCAGGTGTTGATGTCTGCCCAGATGTTACGGCAGGTGATGCAGATGATGTTCCTGCTGGCTATAGGTTCACAGAAAAGAAAATCAAATTTAATAACACAGAATACAACACCAACACGTCATATTTATATAAAAGACCTCTGATACCTTCTTTGCGTGGAAACCACAGCTGCATGTCTGTGTCCCTCCGAACAGAGACGTTTGTCCCCTCAGTTGCACAGGACATCTCTCGATCTGTAATATTGTTCGACAGTGCATCGTAAGAATGTGTCCCCTTTGAATGTGACATAGCTTTATGTTTTATGATTGTACACATATGACTTTGTCCAAGTTTACCTTCACATAAAGATCATGCCACCTTTTCTGGTGTGATGCCGGCCTGTTTCCTGCCTCAGAGGGCCAGACCCCTGAAGCAGCGAATTTGCGAAGGCGGGACATCCACTCATCATCGCTCATAGCTCTATGTTTCTTAGAAGCCATCTGCCATTAATAGAGAAGAGTGCCACTTATGCCAAAGCAGCTAGAGTTTATAACTATTCAGTTTCATTGCACAGTATATAGCCATATCAATGTGGGTAGTTTCAACTCACTAAATATAAATAAATATATATATATAGTATAAAAACACCAGCAATGAGCAAACTCTTGACAGGTTTCAGCTCGGTGTATCATATAGTAGTAACGTTATGCCATAATAACTTGAATTACAGTTTAGTTACATACAATCATATTAACTTTATAAATGTGTAAACATACTCAAGTTAAGCCTTGTGTCACAACAGGTGCAACAACTGAATACAACATAACGTTAAATCTCATTCATATTGTGTGCTCAAACTGCATGAGAATTATGCTTTAATGTTAACGTTATAACTTGTTGACGATGTAACGTCACTGTAATGGAGGGTGCTGCAGTAACGTTATGGTTACACGGTAATAACGTGAAATAACTCAGTAAATAACGTTAACAGTAACATTAAATATTAGCGGCTGTGCCCGTATCAATATACACTTTGAAAATAACTTAACTTGTGCAATGACTAACGTTAACGTTAACCAATTCATATTGATATAACGTTAAACAGATAAAACAATGCAAACATCTAAAAGTCTATTTTAAAAACGATTACAAAAAATATTACCCCTATGCTAATAGTCGTTTCTCTCTGTAGTAAATAAGTTTTAGCTAGCTAGTTGAATTAATAAAAGAACACTTTTCTTACCTTGTTATCTCAGCGAGTCGGGTCAAAAATGGAAACGGCGAGACGTGATTGGTCTAGAAAGATGGAAATGACGAGACGCGATTCGTCGAGAAAGATGGAAATGACGAGACGTGATTGGTCTAGAAAGATGGAAATGACGAGCGGTGATTTGACGAGAAAGATGGAAATTTTGGAAATGCGCCACATTGATTGGCTGTCAAAGATGGAAATGACGAGAGGTGATTCATTTGACGACAGTAAACCGGTCGTGTGGGGGTCATGTGATTACCGATCGATAATAACACCGATGACACACTATAGCTGTATGCGTTGACTTTTATTGGTCCGGCTCATGAATGTTTAATTAGTTTAGATCTCCCCTGCAGATCTTTAAAGCGTTCACTGAACTCGCTTGGCTCCGCCCACGTGTTGTGTTGACCTATTGTCTTTGGCGACGAGTATAACGCATCCTAAGCCTAACAAAAAAAATAAAAAGTCCTTCGAGCCGGATTTGAACCAGCGACCTAAGGATCACAGCTTTAACTCTACAGTCCTCCGCTCTACCAACTGAGCTATCGAAGGTGGTGACCATCTGCGCAGACGCGGCCTCTTTTCAACCTCATTCATAAAAAAAGGGGCGGCACTTTAACTGATATTTTCACACGTGACGACTCACCAGTCAGCCCTCTTGAGAGCGTCCACCCGGGCGCCGCGGCCGAGCAGGTAGGCCACGCATGCGCCGTGGCCCATGGACGCCGCCTCGTGCAGCGGCGTCTTGTAGTCGCGGTTGCGCGCATCGACGTCCGCGCCGACATCGCGCGCAAGGAACTGCGCCACGTCCAAGTGGCCGTGGCGGGCGGCGTAGTGCAGCAGCGTGTCCGCGTTCCTCCCCCAGTGTCTCCCCGCCGCTGTCTCCCCCCCCGGTGTCTCCCCCTCCGCGCCGCGGGACAGCGCGACCTGCAGGGCGGCGAGCTGGCCCTCCTGCGCGAGCTTCACCAGCGTGCCGTCATCCATGTCTTCTGGGGGAAGAAATGTGGCAAAAGGAAGTGTTGTAGTTTTAATAAAGGTGAATAAATGGAGTATATAAAGGAGTTTTAATACAAGACTGTAGTTTGTGACTTTATTACTTTATTAGCGCGGCGTGTTGTTGTTGTTTTGAATCTCGCCGCCGCCGCCGCTTCCGCGTCTGACCGGAAAGCTGCGCAGTCGGTATTTTGTAAAATAGTGGCTGGCCGACCAGACGCTTACCCTGGGATCAACTCTCCGGTTTTATATTTTTAGTTGCTGTTATTCGGTGTTATTTTGTGGTGTCATATTTGAGTTAGGGATTTAAAATATTTCGTTTATTTCTCGGTGATTCGTTAGAATTGGTTGTTTAAGGTCAATTTACAAGATAAATATAATATATATATAATAATAACTCTGGTCGGCCCCCTCCTGTAAGCGCGTCGTCCTGGGGGTTGTAGTTTCCAGAGTTTGGGTTTGGGCATTGAAAGTGGATAACTTTATAATTAACTGAAGAGCAGCTCTATGTGTAGCTTACTGGAGGCTATGTTTAATGTATGACATTAAACAATGTTTAGGTCAATTTAGTCACATCTACATTCAAGTTTTGATTTTTTTTGTAGTTGGCTACAACAACCAACAATTATATATATATATATATATAAACACGGCCGGTACACAGTGTGCTATCTCTGGCCAGATGTAATGGTGGCCAGTGGTGATCTGATGAGTCACATCTGGAAACTAGACTGGAGAGAGAGGGGGGAGGTGGGTAGAGAGAGAGAGAGAGAGAGAGAGGGAGACAAACTTGTTGTTGACCACTCTCTGAGGAGTGTCTGCTTCCCATAATACACCTTAAACATCCATGTAT
>JAOPJI010055454.1:0-51873 GCA_027122695.1 Merluccius productus
CGTTAAATTAGCAGTTATTACTCTGTTAGCAACACACTAAAAGCGTTATATTGTTTATACACTAAAATAAAATACATATTTAAGGAAAAACACAACTTCAACCAAAAGAAACATTTTATAATGAAGATTTTAACCTCTGACACGAAACTTATAGATATTCTCTACTTGACAGCTATTAATCCACGTTGGTGCCCACGCATAACTATTAAAACGTTATATCTTCATCAGTTTAAGGACCAAACTATTTAAATTAGACCAGTATATCTTTTACTTACAACGCTTTATATTGGTATCAAAAAATGTCCTATAACTCTTCTATATAAGGAAATAAAATTGTTCTCACATGCGTACTTGTTATTACACACAGACATACGAACACTCCTCCTTTATGTATATAGTAGATAGGTAGATTATGCATTCAATTTAGGCACTGGTTATTGCTACGGCTAAATTTAATCCTAAACGGCATGTACGCAGGCGCCGACGTCATTTTTAATCTCACCAACTCCTATTTCTAGAAAAGTTACAGAGTTTACATTTCAGAATATACAATAGTTAATTATTTCTGATCGAGCAACAACGCTAATAAGTTGATACAACCAAAGAAAAACAGGTACAACTGGAGATAAGGAATTAATTTTGTACGTGAGATTAGTCTCTGTCTAAAAAATATCATACACCAAGGTTGCGACGAAACCATGATTTAAACGAAAGCTTTTACGCAAAAAACACAGTAAAAACAATAATACAAATGGAACTACTGCATGAATTTTGCATTAAAGTCAAAATTTTTGAGAGCATTCGAAAACACGTTTCCCCCGGAGGTGTTGTTTCCAGTCTGGTTTGGTTGCATATTGGCGGAAGAAAGCATGGATTTCATAACTCCTCCAGGCGGTGTTCCCTGCACGGTGTTACTGAACACAATTGCATCACTTCCAAACTTGAATGTACTATCTTGATTGCTGCCGGAAGCAATGTTGATATTGAACTTCATGCCGGTGTTGTAGGCATCAAAGTTTAGTAGAGAACCAGAGTTTTGGTTGTAGGGTGTGGAAATCATTGAACCCCCAACTGGAGTGTTAGTAGATTGAAAGCTGCTTTGGCCGCCTGGTGGTGCTATAGGTGTGGGTTGATTGTGGCTCAATGCTCCGAGCCATCCATCGCCGTCATCGTCATTTTGGTTGGCGTTAGAGTTACCGTAAGGTGTGGGCAATTGGCCTAACAAACCAGACTGACCTTTTTGAGTGCTAAATGCGGTTATTGGAGTGTTGTTAGGTTGAGCGAGGAATGACACAGGCTTGGAGTTCAAAGGATGTTGGCTCAAAACGCTACTAGAAATGTTTGAGTTGGACTTTCCAATACCGAATCCGAAACTGCCAACTGCTGATTCTTGGCGCGTTTCGAATACATTAGATGAGGTTTTAGTCGTGCCAAATATATTAGAAGATTCTTTATTCGTGCCAAATATATTGGATGAAGCTTTATTCGTGCCAAATATATTGGATGAAGCTTTATTCGTGCCAAATGTATTGGAAGATTCTTTATTCGTGCCAAATGTATTCGAAGATTCTTTATTCGTGCCAAATATATTAGATGAAGCTTTATTCGTACCAAAACTACTAGTAGTTAAAACATTATTACCCCCAATGGTGTTAGATTGAGAAGGTTGCGGTTGGGTGTTGACCACATTGCCGAATATACTGGTTTTATTGGCACCCAGAGAAACTTCACTGGATATATCTTTATTAGCAGAAGATATCAAGGTATTCTTCTCATCGGGGTTGTTATTTTTAATGCTGTTGTAAAGTGAAGAGAAACAACTGGAAGCCACCGCATCGTTTTTCGATTTGGGATCATACGAAACCCACTTATCGTACCCAAAAGTCCTATTAAGATCGTCGACGGAGCTTCCACTATTCAAGCACTCCGACACCACTTCATCGCGAAGTCTCAACGGCACGAATAACGGCAATTCGTCTTCTTTTTCAATCTTGGTGAGATCCAAACAATCGGAAGAATCCGACAAATAACCATTTGTACTGTTGACACTAACAATATCAAAGGGAGTATTTGAAACATGAGGTTTAGTGTCCTTTGTCGACTGTTCAATTTCAACAGTGTTTTCTTTCACTGGCGACAGCACATCGACAGCAGAAGGAATGGGCGCAGCACTTTGACGTTTGGACTCATTTAACTTGGAATCCCGTTCAGCTTTGTCGAAGTACTTCTCACAAGACAATCCCAACGATTTGAACACACTACTCAAATGGTCTTCCTGACTGCGGTAATCTACAGAGACGGGGTTATAGTTGATATTGTGTTGTTCGCAATATTTGAGCAGTTGGTTGTTGTAGACGAGTGCATTCAGAGTGGTTTGGATTGTTTCGACAGAGCGGAAGCTATCGCCAACTTGAGCAACGGTTGGCGTTAACTTCAGAGCCGCTTCTTTGTACACATTGAAAATGGACTGGTCAAATACTGCCGAATCGCTCATCTCCTCGTCACTATTGTTCAAATATCCATCTAAACAATCATTCATTCAAATTCATCACTCAAAACTTACCTAAACCATCCATTTTTATTGGCGGACCATCGTCAACCTTTTGCATTGCAGCTACAAAGGCATTCCACTCATTGTTGATAACTGACTTGTCTGTGACATTAAAAGATGTTGGGGCGTTGGGGAGAAGAGGGTTGTTGACAAAAAAGTCGGTGTCGGCAAATTGACCAACGTTGTCGAAATAACTGTCCAAATTTAAACAAGAAGCTTTGGGAATCGAACTAGTTGGGTCAAAGGAGAAGGCGCTGGGCTCGATATCATAAAATACGCGAGCCACTTTATTATCTTCGTTGTGACCAGCAATGTCAGCGTTAAGATCGGGAAATGAACGAAGTGCACGGTCAGTTTGAGGGGTGGATGAACGGTAATTGGCGCCCTCATTAATATTTTTCTTATCACGATTGTTGTTTTTGTTTTCATCATTACGAGAAAGTGTGTTATTTGTCAGCGGTAGATCAGCTGGAACTGTAACAGCACGATCAGGGTTGTAATACGACTTTAAACTGCGAAAAAAGTGTTTTCTATGCACTTTATTAGAGTGGCGATGGATTGGAGTGAGCTTGGTCAAACGTTTCATCACTTTACTTTTGATGTGATTCTTGTATACATTGTCAATATTGAGGTCAACGAATTGGTTGGTCTTCGAGGCCAGTTGCGTAATTCTACGGACTAACAACTCGCGCTTCTCGGCATACCATTCAAGCTTGTTATTCAAAAGGTGCAGGGTGTGTGACTCGAGTTTGTTCATAGCGCACACGACATGTTGCGGACGGTGCTGAAGTTTCTCGTAGGCGGTTTTGATTCGCGGCAAAAACGATTGCACCTTCTTTTCTATGTCGATTACCTTGTCCAGCAACTTGGTGTTGTGAGAGTGGAACGTGTTGTAGTGGGAAAACTCGTCCAAACTAAGCGATGAAAGTTTCGCGTTACATTTGACAGAGAGTCTTTTTAAAAAGTCAACGCTCGTTCTGAGCTCCAAGTAGTTCCGTACGTCCTTGGCGGTGGCGTTCGCGTCCACGTTGCAGGTGTCCAATTTCAAGCTTAGTTGGTTTTTCAACTCTTCCGTCATTTCATCTAATGACTTTTCCATTGATTCACTGGTAGCATTGTAGGCGTTGTTGTTGAGTTCATCAATTATCGACTGAAATGTGGCCAACGGTTGCAGAATTTCGATGATGTTGGAAAGATGGACGCTGTTTTTGTTGGTTGGAAAGGCGACAAAATCGGGTCTAGTTAGTGGGTGGAGTGTTAGTGGTCGCAAGTACGAGTAGGTGGGATTAAAGTCAGTTGGTGTAAAATCTTTAAGGTCTACTTGTTCAACAGTTGATGTTGTTTCTACTTCGTTCTTTGTAACTGTTGGCTCTTCATTAGTGGCATTATTTAACGAGAGTGCGGTAGACAACGCTGCGATATCAAATGGATCGCTTTTTGTCGATGTAGTTGACTTGTCGATATGTTCACCGTTACTTGTACGCTGCGGTGACTCGGTAGAACGTTCAATTGGCTCGCATTGGGACAAAGTTTTATACAATGGCGATTCCATGTTGCTCTCAATCGACTTGCATTGGGATAAGTGTGTGATATGCTTGTGTGATGTGTCTACATTCGTTAACCAGCCGACACAACTCAACAGCAATATGCCATCACTACTCAAAAGAACCACCAAATCTGAAAACTGTTTTTGTTCTTGGTCACCTTAAAATTTGATTGAACGGTGAATTCAATTTGTGGTTAACAGTGCATATAAAGTACTTGCGAAAGGAACAAAGTCTATCGGTATTGAGCACGCTCCTATAACGCTAGTTTGTGTGAAATCCGCGGCAACAGGACAAGTGAACTTTTCCTCCTCGTCCAATATAACTTGACTGTACTAAAAATGGATTAGCAGTTCATGTGGAGAATGCGATACTCGATTTTCATCATCCATGTTTCGAAATACGATCTCAGCATCCGGCGAAAGCGACATGTGTGCCAATAGTACAGCTCTATAATTCCAAATTTTTTATTCAACTAAGTTTCATCAAGTACAATTGAGAATCCAAAATGGTAGCTCCTAACATAGGATATCCCTTTTCTGCAGCTTCACCATCAAAGTAAAAGAGATTTTGGCAAATATTAGCTTTTGTAAAATTATCGGAGTAGATCACGCTGTAAGGCAAGCGACACCCACTCTCCGAGGATTCTGGACCCATATAATGCACAATAATGCTTTCTTTGTTTATGCATTGAATACTCGATACTATCATATATTTATTGTTCACAAAAAATCCTTTTAAACAAACCTTCCAATGGTTGATCAGAAATCATAGGTGGAACGTTTTGAACATGGGTAATGTTGTCCTATGGTAAACGATGAGTTTTCTACAAAAACGCTGAACTACTCGATCTTTTATTGAATGTGCCACTTTTAGTGCACCGTCTTTTGTTCCAATATAGACCTTATTGTTATATGGGTCGACATCTATAATAATAATAATAATAATCATTATTATTTATTATTATTATTATCAATTTCGACAGTTATGCAACGGAAACAAAGATTCGTGTGTTTGTCGAATTGGACAATTAAAATATCAATCAAGATTTATTGTTAACTTAATTCGACAACACTAGGATGCATTTGAGTTGCTAAGTAGTTAATTTCTTTAATGTAATAATATAATTGACTAATTAGAATATTAAACTTGATAGACAATAGAAGTATTACATAAAAAGTAAAAATTTGAATCTCCAATCGGAGGATAAATTTCATAGAGAAGTACACTGTTTAACAACTAGTCTACTATGTATATAAAAGAGTAGTGTCCGTGTGTCTGTACACACCAGTACGCATGTGCAAACTATGTTCTCATTATTTAAACGTTTTTAGTGCGTGTAAATTATACGCGTAAAAAGAACTCTTAACAACGTACTTAATGAGCTACTTAGAAATTTTACAGCACCTATAATTTTAGAGATATGGCGCATTTAAAATCGGGATTTGGATTAAAATGGAGATTAACCTTATTTTTCATGATTCTTTCCCCATAATCCCATTAGTTTCCAACTGAATTGTGTTTTAACTTAATTTCTATATTTAAACTGTTTTTAATTAATTGTTCGTTGTGTATTATATGTTTTGATAGCTGAAGTTTTGAAACGTTTTGAATATATTTAGGCGCTATTGAATAAGTTTCTGCTTTCAGTTTTAAAATCAACCGACTAATTGAAAAATTAATTTAATTGTAACTGGGCAACGCCAGTGATTTCGCGCTAGTAATTAAATAAATTACTCAGAGCACAAATATCAGTCGCCGCCGAAAACTCGTTCACCTCGTACTTCTTTAGATCTTCATTGTAGGAAAGTTGCAACGGAGGTAACTTTTGAAAAACGGCAATCAATCGAAAGTAGGGCGAAGTAGACTCAGTTTCTAACGATTCCAGGCAAAGTAAGGGTACGTTCACACCATCTATTGCACTTTCACTGCGTTCATTATCAACCAGAATTATTGAATCCACGAGCGCGTCGTTTATACTCTAGCTTAACGTCAGAAATTTGCAAAACACTAAGAATCACCTCAGTTGACGTGGAGAGCAGCAAGTCAATGTTGTAAATAAAAAAAGTATTTAGTGTCTCATTTGATGTGTTGAAAAGAGCGTAAACTCCAAGTTGAGAATTGGCACCGTTAACAAAAACAGCGTGGACACGGAAAGGTAATTCAATCACTCTCTTCTTCACATTTTCCACTACAATATAATAGCTGTTAATCAACAACTATGCTTCAACTACCCTTTTCATTTTTGTTCAATTTTACTGCTTCAGCTGCTTCAATCACGTCGTTCAACGACAGAATGATCAGGTCTACAAAAGCGCGTCAATCGCACTCACAAAAATATCGACGGTACAGTTGTTGATAGCAACAAATAAATGCCCATATTTCATGCAGTAGCTCACATATTTCGACGACGACGATGCCTGCAGCTGATCTTCGCATTCGCTGAGCACAATCTGGCCTATTCCTTTGGGTTTGAATACCTCGAGAAGCAATATACAGCAACGTAGGTAAAATAAGTATACTTTATTTTCGTCCACTGGGTTTATGTCATACTCCACCAAGACCATGGTGTACGCTCGATGTGGTCCAAATAAATGCCGCCGCGCAGGCGCAACAAACGTTGGTACCTGCGCAATTTTGACAACCTAAGTGTCGTGTTTGATTTAAAATTTAAATGGGCCAAATTAAACTGCGTCAAACTGAACACGTGAAAAATAATTTGACTTCAAATTTTCTAGCGCGCCAAAAACCTACAAAGAAGCAGCAAATTAAAGGCAGACAAACTATCGGTGCAAACATAACAATAGATAAAACCTCATCTTAATAAAAATGTGTTCGTTTTACTAAGACACTCTCATCCTGTCCCTTTATTCGGTTAACCGTTTGTATATTTTCTTTTCGTCTTGACTGTCATGGCGATTTGGCATGTCGAACGTGGATTTCACTCGTTTTTTCTTTTTGGAATGCTAACTAACGTGGAAAATTGCATCGCACTAAAATTGTACCTCAAGAAAAGGTATTTGAGCCGCTTCAGTGTGATGATTCTCATCGCCGCAACTTTGATCGTTGAGATGTTCGATGGCGCGACTATCAATCAGAGTGTCGTCAACGTTGTAATCAGGAATGGATGAAACATCAGCGATATTCTCAAGCTTCGAGAAAGCTTTTCTGGTGGCCTTAGAAGTGGGCGACAAGTGCAGCTCTGGCGCTTGGTTCTCCTTGAAAGCGTTGGCTATACTTCGACGCGAAGGCGGTTTAGGGATGGTGCGAGGCACCGATCGGGACGTGGTCACCATTGGCGTATCACCTGGATCAACATTCGAATCGAGCAAACAACTGTTAATAATGTACCAGCAGATTTCACATTTGGTATGTGGGTCAAAAGTTCACTGCGATAACTGTCTGGCAAATGGCTGACCTTTTGATTCAGCCTAATTACATGGTCGCTGAGTAGAGTTTGCAGTGTTTCACTGCGGCGTTTCAGCTTCTCAACCAACTCTCTGTAGTTGGTGTTGTCATTTGACAACATAGAGGTCATGGAAGTGAGACATTCGTTGGTCATTTCGTTGTATTCCTAAGGTTTAATTTATTGCGACGGGGAAAACTAACTCAATTGATATGAAAAAGAAAGATACACTAAGGAGCGTGTTGGTTGTCGATATGTAGTTGATAAAAAAAGGAGAGTAATCGTTGAGGTATTGATGAGTGTTGAGACACAACTTTTGTAGAGTCTAAAATTTCATTTGTTCAAAGGTGAACAATAAAGTAAACAATACATCATTCGAGCGTTCCTTAAACTGTGCTAGTTGGTTGGTAATCTCACTGAGGGAAGATTTTTGCGAAGAATACAACGAATCCACCTAAAATAAACACGGTGAGTCGCGCCAATTACTAAGCAAATCACGTTATCGCCGTGTGAATTGAGATCAGATTCGAGTTTGGAGTTGAAACTTCGAGTAGAATCGTAAACTTCCTTAGATAGTTGGTCCATTGTTGAAATAGTTCTACAAAAATGTCATTAGCGAAATCATTTGGTACATTACGCAGAGAATTTATCAAGCTGGGCGTTGGATGAAGCAAAAATGGCGCGCTTCTCATCAACTAACTAGATCAAATGTAATGTGTGCAAATAGATAACGGTGATACATTAGAAAAATCAGAAAACACGCTTGTCTGCAGAGAGTCGAACTTGGAGTCAATCAATTGCGATATTGATTTGAGCAGTGATTGTTTTTGAGTGTCAATGATATTTTCTCGGAAATTCTTTTGCAATACTTCCAAATGCTGTTGTTGCTCGGTTATTTGGTGTTTGTTGTCGCTTTTAACTTTATCCAACAACTCGAATAAAGTAGCATAAAATGAGCGTATTTTGTCGTTGGTCTCGTTCAAAAAGTTTCTCACACAAGCTAGTGACGATGGAACACTTACATTCAACTGTTTATTGGTTTCATTGTTGAAAGTTTCTAATGAAGAACTTAAATCTTTGATTTTTTCACTCATTAGTCCATCGACAAAGTTTTGAATGGTGTTGGTGGAAAATTCATTCTACATGCCAAAGAAGTACTATTGAGGTAATTGCACATGTGAACATTACAGTGTAGTTTTGAAGCAAATCGCTTATTTTTGACGTGATCTCGTTCCATTTCAATGACACATCCTAATAAATGTCATTATTAATTAATTGGATACTGAGTAATAGATTGGAATACATTAATGCACTCTCTAAACTTAGTTATGATAGGAGTGGCATCGTTGTTATATGAATCGATCGCAGACTGCACTTTTACACTGCTGGAGCCGAAAATTTCGAGCAAGTTATCTTTACAAAACATAAAACATTCTTATTGTTTTCCAATTTAACCTATTTTTCCTTGATACGAAGTCTTATAACCATCAACAATGGTCATGATTTTATTTTGATCAGCGATAACTGCCTCGATTTTTGTCGCCAACAACGACTCAAACTTAACAGACGCAGTGTGGACGTGCTCTGCCTTGTTTCGTTCTTGTTTTAACTTAGTCTCAAGTTTTTGCGCATTCGATGTGGTGTCTTCGAGCGACGATTTCAGTGAGGATGCATCACTAAATTTTAATGGATTAGACACCGGTATTCAATTTATAATTGGCAAAAACGTGGCACGCTTTCCCGCACCTCTTAAGTTAGTCGATTAACCTTTATGTGAAACAATCGATGAAACTTAATAAGATAATCACATAGTGTGCAGTTAACTTTCCACAAACAATATGACGACTAATTACAGTAATCAGATATTTGTTTTAAGTTTCATCAAACACAATGTGATACTTTATGAAATTTGATAGGATAATTGTCAAAAGCGTGAGAGCGTGCAGCCAACACAATCAAATACCTGTAGAGAGATGAAAGTATGTCTTCAAAATTCTGGATGGTAAAGTTGTACTCGGCCAATTTCAACGATTTGTCATTGATTTTATCTATAGAGTCGACCAACTCCTTTTTCAGATGGTGCAGCCACTTTCTCGAGTTATCAACATCCAGGTTTTTCTTGTGGAGTTTCTCTTGAGTTTCACTGAACATGCCATTGAGTTGCTCAAACTCATCATTTGCCACTTTTAGATTGGCTTCCAACTCGGCGATCATTTCTTTGTGAACTTGAATGGAACCTTTTATTTGGCTATACATAATGGAATGATGCGTGATGTATCAAGTGACGACACCATATACGTGTATCGCTCTTCAGTCAAATAGACTCCGTTTTTATCTCTAGCAGCTGCCAAGTCCGCCTTCAATTTAGCAAGGTTTTCCGTATATTCCTATTATCGGTCAGTTAGGTATTATCATAAATATATATATATATATATATATAGATTATTAGAATTTTGTAGCTCCCATACTCTGATCAAGCCACGCTGAGTTAGTTTTTGATTGATTTCAGGGCGGTTTTTAATCTTCTTAGCTCTGTGTGCATACTCAAGTGTGCTCAACGTTTCCTAATAGTCAACTTTAGAAATTGTAGTCTTGCGCATGCAATACTTCAATATTGTACGCAGCTGGCGAAATAGTCGCTATAATGCAGGTCTTAGTTTTGCCGCCGAGAGAATCCTGTAGCAGTCGCGTGAGTTTACTTTCGCGGTAAGGTATGTGGGGTTTTCTCTCCAGCAGCGCATTAATGACTCTTCCGAGTGTCAACAAACTTTGATTTATCGTTCCTGGGTGGCAGTTCGTTAACACATCAATCTAATTATCAAATCAAATGTACCAGCTTCTCGCGCACGTCTATCAATCGCACCGGAGCGTCCGATGTTTTCACTACCCGCCAAGTCCACCTAATCAAGAAACGATTAATTTGTTGCAAACTTTCAGTCATATGACACAGACTTGAATCATTATCACGTTAGTTAAATAAATAGTCAATAAACTTTAAGACACATGTTGAATAATCGTATTAATTTGTTGATTACCAAATATAATTTTCCAGTTTTCAGCAAATCTTCGCCATCCAAACTATTCTCCTTCATTGTGATCACCACTGAGAACACCGTGTGTGAACGACTACGCATTATTAGTCAAGAGTAAAGGATGGTTCGCTCACCTGGAGTGTGCATTCAGAAGCGTGGAAGCAAACTGTCGTCGTTCGGCACCCTTCTGTAAAATGTTATAAACCTGCTCTTTATCCTTCACCAGCACTTCTTCCATGCCACTAATAATGACGGATCCCTTATTAAATCAAATCAATTTTGAATCGTATAACCACAATAATTAAATCATACTTTTCTGGAGGAATCCTCGTACATTCGGGGTCGGATAGAATGTTCTGGCGTGCTTCCGAGCAAATCGTACAGCTCTTCATTGTATATTTCCAAGAAAGAAACGCGGACTGAAAAATCAATGATATCACGGGATTTGTGCAGCTCTTCAAACAGCTGATGCACACACCTGGGAATGACGCCAGTGAGAGGGTCCTATTCAGCATTTCAACCTCCCCACACCAAAAATTCATCAACTACTTTTTCCCATGAGTACTCGTTGGAGCTTCTTTCTCCTTCCATCGTAAAGGTTTTTCCGGTGCCAGTTTGTCCATAACTATGTACAAATAAAATATCGTATTACTAGTCAAAACAAGGTATAATTTAGGAATATAACCAATTATAAAATAATGATTTGAGTTTTGCACATACGCAAAAACCGTACAACTGTAGCCCATCAGCACTTCCGAAATGAGAGGCGCAACCACGCCTTTGTAAACTTCAATTTGACGCGTGTTCGGGCCAAAAACCCGGTCAAATGCAAACTTCTTTTCGTGCTCGTAACTTGAAGTCTTTTCCGACCGGTACACTATTTCCTTCCGCTCGGGAAAACACTCGATGCACACTGGCGAATTCATACTCTTTTCCATGTCATTTCGAGGTCTTAAACACCCGCTTTACAAAATGTAACGACGACTAGCTAATACCTGCATCTTACTGCCACTATTATGTTTTGATTTTTCAATTCGGGTTCTTTAACTTCCTTCTGAAGGAACGACATCACGACGAAGGTTTTAGTTATCAATGCTCACGCAGTTGTACAAATACCGCGCGCTGAATTTTGCGCGCACGCGTGTTTATATAAGCACCGTCACTGGTGAGTGTGTGACCGCGGACGGCTCATAGAATAGGAATATTTTTTCACTTCCGAAGCACAATCGAGCACAGTGAATAAATCCAAAACGAAATACATCGCGTGCAACATCAGCGAATTACAAATTTTCATAAAAAATTAGAAAGCGCATTTAAATAACACAAAGTGTGTGGAGGAGATCAAATATATTCTAATTCACCACAGGTGTATATCGTCTAATAGTTAGATAGATAGTTGTGTCATTTATTGTTTGGAGGCCATGTAAGCAATGAGGTCGACAAGACGAGTGGAGTAACCCATTTCGTTATCGTACCACGAGACCAACTTGAAGAAGGTACCGGACAGTCCCAAGCAAGCTTTGGCATCATATGATGAACTGTAGGAGGTGCTGTTGAAATCACTGGACACAACAAAGTCATCGACGTAGTTGAGGATGCCCTTGAGTGGTCCTTCAGCAGCAGCTTTGACGGTGGCATTGATTTCCTCCAAAGTTGTTTTGTTCTTGAGAACAACAGTGAGGTCAACCACGGACACGTTGATGGTTGGCACACGGTAGGCCATACCGGTGAGTTTGGTGTTCAACTCTGGAATAACTTTACCGACAGCCTTGGCAGCTCCAGTGGCAGCAGGGATGATGTTGGCGAAACCAGCTCGACCATCTCTCCATGCTTTAGCAGATGGACCATCAACAGTCTTCTGGGTGGCTGTGCAAGCGTGGATAGTGGACATCAAACCTTCCTCAATTCCGAATTTATCGTTGAGGACCTTGGCAAGAGGAGCCAAGCAGTTGGTTGTGCACGAGGCATTGCTGACTACGTTCATGGTTTTTGGGTCATATTTGGCCTCGTTGACACCGAAAACAAAGGTGTCGGCATCGGGGGATGGCGCAGAGATGACAACCTTCTTGGCTCCACCTTGCAAGTGTTTCGAGGCGTCGTCTCTCTTGGTGAAAATACCAGTGGATTCAACGACGAATTCGGCACCGAGTCTACCCCATGGAATATCTTCTGGTTTCTTTTCGGTGGTGAAAGTGAATGAAAAGTAATCGCCCACTTTGATCACATCACCAGAGAAAGTCACATCGACTGAAAGTCTACCGTGGGTGGTATCGTGAGATACAAGGTAGCACTAGACACAGATATAGTTGTCAGTGGGGACAAGTTTAGTTGTCACATACGAAGTATTCAGGAGTCATGAATGGATCGTTGATAGCAACAATTTCGACTCTTTTGTCTCCACTCATTATTCTTTTGAGGACAGCTCTCAAGAAGCATCGTCCAATACGTCCAGCACTAGGTGTAAGGTTATAATAAGCCATACGAAAAACAAACGCTGCATTGACACAAAATACACCATGCGGTGTTGGTTAGTGGTAACACAATTTATAATAACTTGCACATGGACGTGTGTGCTAAGAATTCAATAAACAATTACCCATTAATACCAACCTTAGTCACCATTTTTCTCGATCGCGTACTCTTCGGAAATTGAGCTCGTGTTAGCGATTCAATCAGCGATTATCAAAGCTAACTTATCGGATCTGATTCGCCCATCTATTAACCTTTAGTTTTGCGACAAAATTTATTTCTCGCTGATTATTTTGTTTGTAGCAAACTCAACTGATATTTACTTTGATTAATTGGTAATATTTAATTAGGTTGACTTAAATCTAAATCTTCGAGTTGACACATAATTATCAATTTTCATCGGAATTTTGCATATACTCATCTATTTACTTTTTTTGTAAAGTTCTGGTTATATAATAATTACATTAAACAACGATTGTCAATAACTTTTGTACACAGAATGGAACACTCGTATTGATATGGGATACTAAATCGGATTGATGCAAAGCCGTTTATGTTATAATCCGTCTTAACACATCAATAAAAAGATTAGATAAACTACTAGAACATTCTACGGTTTTCCGTCGGAACATTATGGAAAAATTCAATTAGTTTTATGTAGTCAAGTGGCTCGTCATTTTTAACGCGTAAATTATTTCATATTTTTAATTTAATTAAAAAAATTTGTGTGAACTCAGGAAATTTGTTCCTTGATTCACCTTTTCGGATTGTCCTATGAATACATTGAAGTCATGCTTTGAAGTGTTTCCTCAATCCTTCTCCCAATTGACTGTGCTAGTTTATGCGAACTGTAAAGTTGACGCGCTGTTTGCATGATTCTACCCAAATGTGGAGGAACGTGGTATTGCCTCATTCATAGGCTCTGTTCTACGTTCATTTCGACATTATTGTTGAACCATCAATATTTTCCCGGTTTAATCTTATTTGGCAGGTTTTCATCCTTTAGTAGACACTTTAAATGGGGATTTGGTGAATTTCATACCGAATAATGTGATCAACCAAGTACTCGCTATATTATTCAGCAATATGAAAAAGGGTGCTATTTTAAATCATTCGGCTAAACTTTATCGTCACACAACGATTGATATGCAACTCTAAACGTATTAGTCCAAGAGTAAACATTCCGTTTAAGTCCTTTACCTTTTAGTCGAAGCATTACATTCCCATTATTTACTTAAAGTTATGTTTAATTGATTTTATGCAAAAAAACGACTGACCCGAATTTTCTCGCGCCAATTCGTGTCAGATGTATTTTGATTTATTTGCTGATTTTTAGATTATAAAAAAGTATCCCAAAACAGTTTATTTCATAAAGTTAAAAAATTAAAGTGAAGTGACTGGAAAATCTAACAAAGAACAAAACAACCCAAATGAAGTCATACATTGTCAGTGATTGCTATATGAAGTGTGCATATAATTTAAATTGCTCTTTATGTTAATATCAGACAAAATGTAAGGTTACGCGTGAAAAATATTAAATTTTATATTCTCAATTTTATTTATTCAATTTTTGACATTATCTTAAATGAATAAATACCCAAAGCTTGCTCAACCGTTTTCGTATTTACGCATTTGGAATTTGCTTAACTTGGCATAAACTGTGAGTGTTTTCTGCGTGACACAGTGGCTCTGAAAATTTTTTTAATATTTACTGAACGCCTATTGCACTCTTTGAAGAGCAAGCTGTTCTTGCAAGTATGTCACAATATAAACCTATTAAACTGCATCATATATAAAATGTGACAATATTACTTTTGTTTCGACTTTGCTCAAATAAAAAGAAAAATAATACGACTAATTCTCATTGAAAAAACTTTAATTCTTTCACCCGAATGATGTCATGTGGCATTGTTTGATTATTCCGTATGTTATAAGTTGTTGTCTTATATTCAGCTTAAATTATTTGTTTTAAAATGAAATCGTTGTGAATTTCAAGTAAAGTTAAAACTTCTATATCCGACTAAATTGGCAAAAACGTGTTAATAGTGATGTTTGCGCACGCGTCAAATTATATTAATTTTCGTTAAGATCCAAATTTTTAGGAATATACGTAACATTAAATTATAAAATAAATTCATGCAATTGTTAAATTAATAATGCTTTAGTTGTAAAATATTTTAAAATGCTTATGCCACTGAATTTGACGGGAAAACTGCAAAAGCCCGACAAAAATTGACTCAAAACAAGTTTTTAACTGAATTTTTAAAAAATCACTAATCTGGTTTATGTAAAACATTAGCTTTTCGTAGCAAAAGTGCTTATATATTATTTTAGGTAATTCGCTGTATTGTATACAATTATTTTCGATTAATTAACAAAATACGAATTTACATTGAAGTTGTATATTTATGTTGAACACGATTATTGCTTCCTACTAAATGGGATAGCATTTAAAGGGCAATACACGCATTAATAAACATAAAGATACCAAGTAAAAATAGCAATTTTGACTTTAAGTGATAAGTGATACTATGTTTTAGTTATCTCAATTTGAAGAGGTTAAATAAGATGTTATTTGATTATATCAAACTATATTTCTCTAAAAGTTGGGTTATTTAAAACGGTAAGCAATATCCGTCATGAATATTTGTTCACCTAGTTTTGTTTTAAACGAGGGTTCAAAGGGTCAAGTGCATACTTCTTTGAGAAAAACCTTAAAGTTTTGTATAAAGTCGTCCAAATTGGATGTTAGTAAGTTATTTCAAAAACTTGGCGTCCTTCTATTCACATTTAAATACTTTCTTTACTAATTTAATCATCTTGAGCAAAATTAGTTTATAAAATATTCAAACTACAGAATACCTGAATATTTTATTGCGTTTGTATCGAAATTATAGGGATGTTCAAAACATAAAACAGCGAATGAAAACAGGCACAAGGTGTATAGTTTAAAAATATATAATGCGAAAGGACAAATTATTTGTATTGAGTAGTTTTCAATTTGCAGACTAGAACTACCACTTGAAATTCTATAAAAACCCACCAACAATGACTGCCGGATGAGGACCAAGCGCATAATAGGAATGAGGTTGATTTGGGGGATATATGATGATGTCACCACCAACAAGTACAGTCTCTTTGTAATCGACGCCCACCTGCAAGTAGCCAGAAACAACGCCAGTCATTTTTTTGTATGAGTAGGAGTGTTCGGGAAAGTGACTATTCGGTTTGAAGAAAAATTCTTTGGTTTTGTAGCCATGCAAAGCAATTTTATTTTGCATCGATTCTACACTAAGTGGCCCATCTTTGGTATTCTCCCAACGAATAATTAGTGGTTGTGCAAATTCAAAGTTGATGTTCATTTTTGTTGGATTTTAACGATTAGAGAAGGAGCAGTCTTTAATAGAGGATTATGATGAGGTCCAAAATAGCAACCACAGCTATAGTACTCTTTTTTCGTGTCAAATAGTCCGAATCAACATATTTGATTCATTTAAAAAAGTTTACTTATATATTGTTGTGTAGGAACTTTAAAATATCCAAATAAACTGTATTTATAATGAGAAATCCCATATATTAGGTATCAATATAAACATGGTTATTTGAAGGCATCTGAACTCGAGTATACGCTTTTGTAGCCAATAATATTGGGTTATCGATACGTTTATTAGTGTGTTTTTGTATCAATATTGTAACGTGCGTAAATAAAAGCACATTGATATTAGATTAAACAAAGTTCACAAATATACAATTTGTTGAAATTTAAATTTTATTTGCATCCTATCTACAAATTGAAGTCTTTAATTTCTTATTTGGTCATCAACTTAGAATTAATTTAAGGCCACGATAATCTAATACTTGGCTTTTTTGGTGCACGGGTTGATTTAATATATAGAAGGTGGAAAATGCCGATAAGTCAATATATATGTGTGTGTTCATATATCCTTACAAACACAGTGAAATATATTCATCCAACAATAACCTCATACTTTTATTGTGATTATGCACATACATCCAAACATAAAAATAAAATATTGATACCAAATAGACCAGTTAATAACAGAGTTCAAAGCACCACCTTTCTAAATTCTCAAAATTGTTCAATATAAAGTGTTTTTCAGTGCTTTTAAAGACTTTCAAAAAATCACTGTCACACTTTTCGCTGAAAACAACAAACAATCACGGACATTCAAATACAATATTAATATAACATCAATTCACTAGTGAACTTTTAATGCCATTGTAATATTAGACAGCTAATCTCACGATCCAACTAATCTTTTTAGCAAAAAAACACTTTAAAAAAGTTAAACAGTTTCACAAAAGGCTACAAAAATTAGAAAAAAGCATTCGATCGACCATCTTAACAACTACTCGTCATCTACAGTTATGCTGTCGTCATCATCTTCAGCTACATCGAGTAAGAAAAAAGTAATCAAAATGAGCATATACCAAAGATATAATGGTAACTTTCCTTCAACAGAGACCAGAAAGATTTGAGTGACTTGGGCGGTTTTTGATTGGTAGTTTCGACCTTGACGTAATATTCAACTGAGTATGTCGGTCGGAAAGATTCAAAAAAGCCGCAATCTTTAGTAAAGCTGGGTAGTAGCCAAAAGTACACCTTACCTTTGGTACACACATACACAAGTAAAAACACAATAACTCGAACTAAAAGAATACACTCATGGTTCAACTTAACATACATACTTATGACAACCGCAAAAAACAAACAGATAATTCCAAGAAAGAAATGCGACAAATAGGACATGTACTCATGGTAGGTGGTAGGCCATATGGGTGAAAGATTGTACACAATAATAACAGTAACTACGACAGGCGATTATCTATAGTAGCAATTTAAAGCGTGTACCAATGGATGTGGCAATCATGTAGGTCCAATAGGTATCTGAATCGTAATTCCACACGTAGTACTAGATGAGAGACATTAACCCAAGTTCCTAATCAACTCTAGTAATAGGCACATGTTGCGGACAGTCATAAAAATTGTTTTCTTCGATTAGTTCAATGTGCACAATTTTTTTCTAAATCAACAACTATGTTTGGCGCAACCAACACAATAATTATACGACTATTGTGGTTTTGGTATTTTTTTCTTTTTTTTTCTTCTGGGGTGATCTAACACGCAAAATACGTTAAAAATGGTCTTTACATTTTCCTAGCCACAAATTACTTTTTTTTTTCTTCACTAACTTTTTCATTGGGTTCATTGTACGTGTCCAACTCAGTTTCTCTATTATTATTATTATTATTATCATTGTTGGAATTTTCCAGCTGCTTCTTTCGAATTTTTTCCAACTTTTTCTTACTCAGTGGAACCGTGGTTCGGTCAACTTGAATAAATATGCCACTGTAATTTAATCTGAATAACAATCCAACAGGGTTCACTAAATAACTCAGTTTACCCTTCTAGAAATTGCACAGCGTCTTTTCTTGTATGTAAGTTGTGCTTTGACCGCAACGTTTCACCCGACTTTGATTCCATCAGCGTATCTACGAGTTTCTCTCCTATCGTCGTTGGGAGAAAATAATATATTTTATTTCGACGACCATATAAATTTTTACCAGTGAAGTATTCGATTTTGGTGGATTTTAATAGGCCTTTTTTCGTGGGACATTCCTTTTTCAGTAATTCGTAGAGCGACTGGTGGGTTTTGTCGAGCGTGGTGTAAGTCTAGAGTTTTATTTTCCACGTGTAGTTCAATTATTCGCATACTTTGAAGATGCCATTTTGATGGTGCATGTATCCGGAGAAAAGCTGGTTCATGGTTAATGATGTTTGGTTGGGTTTTAATTATGCGTGCGCATATGCCTATTGGGAAAAGTCAGCGTTTTTCTCTGGAGTTGTTAGTGTGCGTCGAACCAAACGTAGTTTTGTGGCTTACCATATTCATAGCTTTCAAAATGTGAACCTAAACTTGTTATTTAACTTTCCAACTTAACCCATTCTTGACTGTTTTTATTGTTGGATAATAATTTTAACGATATTTTAAAATTTAAATTATTCGTGATAACAATTAGTGATTATTCGAATAAAACTAAAAATTACACCACGCTAATTCAACTAATACAAATGATAAAATGGCGACGCTTACACCTTTATTTGATAAACTTAACAAAACATTCAGACAATTTTGTTACTTTGATAAAATTATTTCTATTTATGAGCAGATGGTACCTTATTTTGGTATGCGTTCTGCGAAGATGTTTATTAAGGGTAAGCCAATAAGATTTGGCCATACAAATTGGTAATGACATCCAAAACTGACTACAGTTCAACACTTACTGTGGAAAAGATGAACAAAAAACCCGAAATTGGTTTAGGTGCAAGTGTTGTCATGGATTTTACTAAAGAAATTGGGAATCCTACTGGTGTTGAGTTATCTACTATATATAAAAGAGTAGTGTCCGTGTGTCTGTACACATCAGTACGCATGTGCAAACTCTGTTCTCAATATTTGAGCGTTTTTAGTGTGTGTAGATTATATGCGTAAAAAGAACTCTTAACGACGCACTTAATGAGCTACGTAGAAATTTTACAACACGTATAGTTTTAGAGTTATAAAGCATTTAAAATCGGAATTTGGATTAAAATGGAGATTAACCATATTTTTCATATGATTCTTCCCCAAAATTCCATTATTTTCCAACTGAATTATGTGTTTTAACTTAATTTTTATATTTAAACTGTTTTTAATGAATTGTTCGTTGTATATTATATGTTTTGAATATATTTAAGCGCTATTGAATGAGTTTCTGCTTTCATTTTTAAAATCAACCGACTAATTGAAAAATTAATTTAATTGTAACTGGGCAACGCCCGTGATTTCGCGCTAGTATTTACTAATCGCAGTATGACATAAATCATGATAATTTAGTGTGTGGGAAATATTAGAAAATTTTCAATGATAGATTCTCTCGTTGGCGTAATAGTGAACCATTCCTGCGCTGAATTTTTTGTTGCAAAAACATACCATACTAAATTGTTGTTTTATATCACACAAATCGGTCAGTGAAACCATATGGTTCACTTAGTGCAGAATCTACACTGTAGATTGTCTCTACCGAGGTCAAAGGCGGGAACCCCATTCTAACCAAGGATAAGTTTATTAATCGCCGCACGATTTCCATTATGGTTTTTTCATCTGTGAAAAAATAAAACGAAATCCAAATTGTGAATACTGCGTGCATTACTTGTGGTCTTTATGAGTCCGTTAGCTGTATATCTAATATAGGACCAGAATTCGGCCACATGTACAATCTAAGCAAACCACTGAGCTAGAAGTCTACTAAGTATTATGACTAGCTACCTTGGAACGAGTGGTTGTAGACAGTATAACTTCTTGGTCGTCGCCATCGAACTTCATTTTGTATTCACCTAAGCATTGGCGTTCGCTGTAATAACAACATCTAAATTGGCTACACACGATTAATACAAGTACATGAATTACGTTTCAATAGGATCTTTAACTGTGCTAATGCACGGATTATACAGTAAAATTTTGGATTTTAGGTCTTTCACTTTCTATGTTTTAATGAAACTGATTTGGCTTAAGTTTGCGGTACTTGTTCATCAGGAAAATCCAGACATAAATCGATATCTGCGTTGTAGTGGTTTTCCAATGTTGAACTAGGGAATTGTTTCCCTTGGTCCATCCATTGCGAAACAACTTGAACAAAGGTATCATCGCACACAATCTACTTAAATATCATTTAAATGTTCCAACTGTTTTCGTCTACCTTATTAAATGGTATAGTGTACATGTCAATTCCTAGTCGTTCGTTATTGCAATCAAGTATTGACTGGCTTTCAGTAGTGTACGATTTTTGTTTTTGCTTGGTCTTTCTCAGCAGATTCAGTTTCTTCTTCAGTTTTGGAGACGACCTGAATAAACAGAGGCAGGGTAAAGTCTATCGGGTTTTAGGATTGCTTAACAATCCTCTAAAGTACATGTCTTCCGATAAAAGCTTATGGTACTGCTCGAGTTGGATATTCAGTGCGTCGATCTTCAATAGACAACAATTGTAAAGTTGATTCAATAAAAAGCGTTACCTTCAAGTTGGCTTCGTGCAATTGGCGTAAGGCTTCATCTTTTTCGGTTTCGAACACTTTTATACGTTTGTAGGATTCCTATTTGTTTATTTCATATATGTACTATCTCTGGAGCATATTTCTATGGTATTTCTATCAAATAGTCTATATTCACTTCGAACATCTGTGCTGTGAACTCTTGAATTTCCTCGTGCAGTGTTGCATTGGATTGTCGCATTAATTCGAATGTCTTTCTCAGTTCTTCATATTTCTTATCGAACGATTACAATTGTGTTCAGTTAGCAATATGAACTTGTTTGTAGTCTTCCTTCTGCAGTGAATTGTCCTCTGCACTACTAATAACATTTATTGAGACTTTGGTGAATGTGAATTGGCCTACGTTTGATTATCTTCTTCCGGTTCTATCTCCATTGAAATAGTAAATCTGTCAATGGATCACAGCCGACCAATGTATTTATAAACTAAATAAAGGACTCCCATGATCCACGTAATCATAGGAACGTTACCAAAGAAACCTGACGAATCAACTACAACAATCCGACTGAGGAAATGGAATTATAACCTTTCGTTTGGGGTTGTTTGCCGTCGGATTGGAACCTTAACTAAATACACTTTTTATTATTAATACACAGTCTTCTACAAAACTATTTATTTGTGTTGTGTCATTTAATAGTAATATTTTATTTTGTTGTAGGTTCCGTTCAGTTGTGTATGCTGCTCATAATAGTTGGTCAAAGCATAATACAATGGGATCAAAACTACCTTTCGGTGCATATAATGATGAATTTAAATAAATGCAGCTATTAGTTTATTTTTCACATTACAAATGACACCAATTAATATAACAATAGTTTATAAATATAAAATTAACGAATAAGGACAATCGTGTGGATGACGCAAAATAGCTTAGAAGTAAAATTTCCACAATATATCTGATCAATCTGTAATCTTGTTAGTGCTTCGAAAATGCAGTCTAACACTGTTTTTCCTAATATAATAACCAATTAAAAATTTTGGAGATAGTGATCTGTCAATCATTGCGTAATTTCGTCGAAGAGCTAAATTGTTCGCATTATTAAATATTTTAGCATATTGAACTTGATCCTACTAAGTATTTGTTAAATTTTGTTGTAACATTTGGTACTTACTTGACGCACTTTTCAACGTTTTTTGTTCTAAAATCGACGTTTTGTCGTCACCAGGGGATTAACTGTTTTTGTCTGAAAGTATGTGTTTATAAAATCATTACTTTGAAACATTTTTGCCATTTTCTCGTTATTTTAGTTAACATTAGGATACAATTACCCAACAACAATAATATTTAAGAACGATTGTAATATTCTAGGGGGAATATATACAACAAATCATCTGGATACGAAACTTTGTCAACGCTTAGTACATATTGAAATTTTATTAGATTTTATTTGAAATGTTTTAATGTTAAATGGAGTTAACACTTGTTTGTCCGAATATAGCGAGGTTATGAATTAAAATAATTTAAGCACATATGACTGAGGTATTGATATCAAGTTGACGTAAACAAATGCATGTGCGTTAATTATTATTGGACAATTCTCACGAAACTACTTCCTATTAGTTTAAGTAAATGTATTAAATAAAAACAGGAAAGTCGACCGGAAACGATACTCTCAAAAGTATATATTTATGTTATGATTTCATGGGGATAGGTTGGAACTTTTTCGTAAACCCTAGTATTAGGCTGCATGTAGAAGTGCAGGAGAAGTCCCAGAGCCAGTGTCTGCATAATCAACGAGGCTGCAACGAAGAAATATCCAACGCCAAAAGACAAATTGGGTTGTCTATTTATATCGCTGGTTATAAAAACCGTATAGATGATGGTGTAGCACACATTGAAAATGTCTAAATAATACCATTGACAATCACACACAAGTCAATTACACGATGTGATTGCTGATATTAGAGTCACATTGAGGTAGACACTTGGAATCAGTCGGTTTATTGGTAACAACAGACAGACCAGAGTCAATGTAACCACAACATAAAAGAACATCACTCGAATGGTTCTTATTGAAATTGAGCATCTACTCCCTTATAAATGAATCAGATATCTGTTCACCAACTACAACTGTTTTTAGTACATCCCGTGAAGTAGAGACTGTTGCTGTAGGACGCCATGTTGTACATGCCCCCTACACAAACCTCAGAGTTGAATTCTATTCGGTTTACTGTTTGGTTTGACGACAGTGTAGTTTGGGAATCCTTTATACAAATATAAAAGATGGAATTTTAGACCGATAAATATATCTATTTTACCTTCGGGTAGCGCATTGTTAACTAAAAACTGTAAAATTGAAACCCCACACTAATTGTTATTACATTGATTGTAAAACACCTCCAACTTATTGTATAGCATGGGTGTATCTAAGAAGTGTGAGAGTATGAACAGTTGACAGCAGTCTAGATGAAAAACTACCAAAGGATGAAGGTAGCGAAAAAGAAGCTAAATCACGGTGACACACCACCCAAAGATTGAAGTCATATTACATTCGTTGAGGTAAATAATATCATTGGTGCATTGTATTGTTTTGTTATTTTGGAGACAAGTAGAGAAGAGCCCGAAGTGATAGGAACCCTTGAATGTTTTTCTGATGATCAAATCGTTTGAAAACCCACCGATGGTGATGCAAATCAGAGCCACCAAGTTGAACACTATGAAGAATGAAATCAGCAGAATTCCTTTGCCCGTGGTCTATGTATTTGATGTGACAGCATTCTAAATTCAAGTATTACATAGTTGGTTGTTATTGGCATGGTGGTTAAAGTCGTGCTGTTTGACTGCACTGTTTTCAATAGATAGGTTATCAGAAATGAGTTGTCAGTCGTGAAAATGCCAAGTTAATTACCTAAATATAATAGGCCTCCTATCAGACAAAATGAATTTGGTGACTGATAAGAATTGCTTGTTTTTAAATATGTGGGTTGTTTGGTTAGAGTTGGTTAAAAAACTTGTGCTCTTTGTGAATTTTAATTTCACATTTGGTGTATATTATTGCCAGAATCGTTGAAATTAGCCAATCATTCCATTTATATCTTATCAAAGCAATGTTTATACTGCTTACAGCTATTCACCGCTAAGAGATTAGTTCAGCAGTAACTTTGACATTGAATAAAAGTATAAATTATTTGGACATTTTTTCCTGCGTAAAACAGTAAAACTAATTGCCCGAATAATTTTTGATTATACATTGATGTAACAATGTGCCCTATCTTTATAATTAAGTTTATGAAGCAAAATATAGTCAAATGCAGTGTAAAATTAGAAAGCGTGATGCACATAAAATATTGTTTTAGAAAGTTACAAATGTTGAATAATAAAGTATTAACTAGCCTTAATCCTTTATCTTAAGTGTTTAATGTAAAGACTCAGAAAAAAAATTCGGCAGAACACAAATTTTGTTATAGTTTAAGTCGCATTCAGTACAACTATTTCATTATAATCTACTATATAATAAAGGAGTAGTGTCGGTTTGTGTGTGCCCCCAAGTACGCATGTCCGAAACATTTTTTCATTATACATAGAAGTTACACGATATTCAACCGTTTTAAATTATAAAAATAATTATTTTATTAGATCTTGACTATATAAAAGTATATTTAACATTTTGTATTTTATGATTTTCAGGTTTTAAGTTTGACAGGCTGATTAAAATATCACAATTGTAGGATTATGTCCAAGGTATCACATTACAGTCGACAAACGTTTGATTGTACTTTATTTGTCTGATACAATTATTACTTAATACTCGATAAAGAATTGAAATAGCTATATTCATATCGTGAAATGGTGAATTATGCACGTACGCGAACTACAATTAGCTGAAACTTTGAATATATTTAAGCTCTATTGAATAAATTTCTGTTTTCATTTTTAAAATCAACAAACTAATTGAAAACTTAATTTAATTGTTACTGGGCAACGCCAGTGATTTCACGCTAGTATCTACTATATACACAAGGGAGGAGTGTCCGTCCGTATGTTTGATTGTCCGCAAGTACGCATGCACAGACGTTTTTTCATTATAGAAAGAAGGTACACGATATTCAAAAAATTGAAGTTATAGCATTAATTAGTTTATTAGGTCTTAACTATACAACAATGAATTGATCGTTTAGTATTATATGATTTTCAGTTTGACAATTGGATTAAAGTATCACAATTGTTGGATTATGCCCAAGGTATCACATAGTCAATAACCATTTGGTTATACTTTATTCGTCGAACACAATTACTTACAGAATAACAAACGCTAAACGTGTGTAATAAAACCATGATTAGGCCAAGTTCTGCAACGTTTTGAATCTCTTATTAAACCCCAATTATAAAATTGTTGTTTTCATTGTTTAAATTAACACAAACTAATTAAAAAGTTAACTTGATTGTCACTGGGAAACACCAGTGATTTCGCGCTAGTATTACAATAACGAAGCTATTCAATGGGGTTTAAAGTGGCTGACATTATTGAGTTGGTGAAATTTGGCATGGTTAACATTAAGTTATACACCGATTTCAAAGTAATACAAAACATTTAATCCAGTGTAATAAAATGCTCAAATAGTTGATCCTTTTAGAAATTCACAACCAACGCTGGATTTAGCGGTAGTAAACAAATAGGATGGAACAATTCATAGACGATTAAAAATTCAATAGCAATTAAAGTATAAATTGCATAAACTTAAAGATAATTGGAACATTGCGTAGACACGTTAAAAACAACACAAATCAACAATCCTAATAATATTATACTACAGTGTGTGAAACAAAAGTGTGGAAAAGCGACCGACCACGCATGGCTTGGAGATACAGTCAAGGTTCGTTGATAAACCCATCAACATACTCCACTACTTTAGCGACCGCTGAAGTGAACCAAGCGAAATAGCGGGAAAGATGTGAATTGTAGCCACCAGCGATTCTATCGACATCGAAACAATGTAGTTGTTCGTTAGGTATAAACTAAAGAAAATACACTCAAGAGAATTTGAAGAATGATAATTTACAGTGTTGGTGCATGGTTTTATACTCACAATCACTGAATTGTCCAGCTTGATGGTGGTTTTTTGTATTGCCTAAGTGTTTCGTTAGATGGAGTGAATATGGTGGCCAATATAAGTAGGTAGGTTCACATACGTTCTCCGCATACTCAACTTTACTGTACATCAAATGGAGGTAGTTGCAGGTTTTCGATGACTAACAACACAGTCAAATCAGCAACGTAACGAGCAACTACTTTAATTTTAAGGATAGGTCCAAATGAGTTCATGAAACGAATAATCTGACCGATAAATTTAGCTTGAAATCCAATAACTGTAACCCAGCGTTGCAAATCGTCCTCTGGTAAGCCACACCTAATGAATGGGTTGGTTCACCAAAATAACATCAAAGTGTATGCAACCAACTTTGATTGCGACAGTGACAACAATCGAGAACTATCGACATTTTGAGAGGCATTTTTACACACAGACGCGTTTTTATCGTCAACAAAAGGCTCCTACAACCGAAATATACACGAATACCACCCAACTAATCAATACGTTTGCAGTGTGGCATCTTTTCGGTCTTGTATATACTGTGAAAGTGGCGTTTGTGGCGGATTTCTCGCTATTCTGCGCATGCTCAGGGTCCACCTCATTGATGGTTTCATCGAATGCCACTGTTCTTCCATACACATATGGGTCATGGTAATACAACACACTTGAGAAAAAATTAAATTGACGTCTACACAGAAAATGGTACTCATTGGAATGATCAATATGGTCACCGAGATACGACATAGCTTTTGGACGATACTGTGAAGGACTGACATTCACAAAAGACCTTTCAGGTGAATCGGCAAACAAATCAACGTGAGATCGATTTTGGCTATGTTTGGACTTTTCGCGCCGAAGTAGCACTGAGCGACGATGGTTATTAGGGGAAACTTTATGGTGTTTGTTTCGTCTAACCCACTGAGCTTTGGCTATTCTTGAACTAGCGTCGTTTCTCTAGTGGTAATGGTTAGGGCATCAAAGCACTAACAGCTGTTGTACTATATTTGCGTGAGGAGGATTTTTGTTGAGGTAGTAGTCTTCTCTAGGCAGGACAATATCAACACCGTGTTTGGCTAGAACTTTAGCAACCACTGACTTATGACGGACATAATTTCTGTTGATTTTGTCAATCGTTTTATTACAATTACAAATGCTGTTGGCATCGTAGTAGGCAGGACAGCGGTAGAAATGATTGTTATTTCCCACAGGCAGTGGAGTGTTGCGTCGTTCAGCAAGTTCAGAGGGTGATCTAGGTAGTCTACGAACTTTCATTTGCGGATTATCTAAAGTTTTGCTTACTACTGATAGAATACTCACACCCAGTAATACCTTCGCTCGAGATGCGGTGATTGATGGGCTTCGAAAGTGCGTAATTATGCTGTGAAGTGGCATCAAATAGCACTATTTTCAGGTGCACATCGTCACTATTAGCCGAATCTATGTGGCAACGCATCACGTCGGAAAAATACTGACGGTGTCTAGGACAATCCATATAAGGAAATCCGTCTAGAAGCATAGTGGTGGAGTTGATGTCCGACTTGTAGAAATTCTTCGTGTGGGTATCGAAATAGATTTGTGTTCGTAATTTTTGGTAGGTGGCAATATCATCGACCAGTCCACAATTGCACGGCAGGTTGTAGTATTTGGAATTGCCCATTGAAACCTTTTCAGGAAATCCATGATTTTTTGGCTTACGCAACAACCAGTCTGTGAGCGGCTCTTCGTCCATGCCGCCGTTATCGTCACGATCTGCATCCACAAACCAAGGCCCGGTGATGGGTTTATCCATAAAATATGACTCTCTGTCGTCCATTTATTTTTTTTCTATCTGCTCACAAGTAGACAGCGAAGGCGGTGGGCACTCGATGGCGCTATTCTTAGCACTACAACTACAGATTAACTCCGCACCTTTCGACCGAGATCGTGCACGTTCGACATTATATTTGAATTTGTTTATGCTCAAATTATGTGTTTGTTGTGTGGTTGGAGAATTATGATGCAGTTGTGCGAATTGTAGCTATTAATTGCGACACTAAACCAGCGATAACTAGTGTTTAACAAATTTACTTCGAGGGTTTGCCAACAATGTCGTACTTTACTGAGCCACAAAAGCGCGTGTTTACAATATTATTTGAGTATTTCACTTCATTTGAGCCTTTGGATGGCCCATTTTGAGTATAGCATTCACTAATATATAGATCCGGAATTAAAAATCTCAATGTTGCACTTGCGCACAAATTTTGTCAGTTTTTCTGATATAATATTTATAGTTAATTATTTCATAAATTATCTTGTTTATTTGAAAAATTAACAATTTTAACATCGTATAAAACTCAGCGAAAAATTATTTAGCGACAATGATCAACTTTGTTACTAAACTACTGAGATACAGTGTTAGGAGTGCGAGCAAAGGACATAACCATCTAGAAGCTAACTGATTATTATAAAGGTTAAAATTGGCATAACAACTACATGATTATTTTAAAATAAATTGAAAACATTCCGTCAAATTATTCCCAATTGTCTGAAAATTATTTTAAATACAATGCATTCACACTATGAATAAAGCTTAGAATGGGTATTCATTCACGAAAGTTATTATTCAAATCAAAGAACTACGGAAATGGACAAATCACAACTGTCTGACATAAATATGCTATCGATAAATAACGCCGTTTCAATATTTTAGTTGTTCGAGTATTTGGTGCGGTTTAATGTTTATTTATACATATATTTATACATATAATATTGTGGGTATATAAATGACATGAATAGGAGTAATAGTTTTAAGTCACCGATAATTACTCCATTCTATTAACTGTAATAGCATTATCTCGTTGATTGACCCTGCATTTAATAAACTTATCGACAGAAATGAAGCTGATTTTTTTTGCTCTACTGCTCTTGCAGTCGGTTTTCCAAATTGGTAAGGCGATTGTTTGATCTCAACTTGTACAACTGCATGTGTTTTGTCTAGTTCACACAACAAAATATAGAATCGAACGATCTGAAACAACTGCAAAAGACACCATCCATCTGAGTTTGATTGGAGACAACAAAGACAAGTGCACAATCAGTCTTTTGATGTACGTAGATGACACACTTTCCTACCACCCCATTATTCCTGAAAGTCAAGAGGACGTTGATGTCAGCTGCCAAGGAGTCTACCAACTCATCCCAGGAGAGTCCAAAGATATCTACTACATTAGAGTCAATAGCACAAGCTCCATTTCTGACACCTTTTTTACCCTTAGAAACAGTAGGTTTATTCAGTTGATTTCGCTAACGTGAAACAAATAGTGTTTGAAAAACCACTCTTTGCCAAGGTGTCACTAGAGGAAGAAAACGTCAAATTTGAAACCATCAACCTATGCACTAGTAGTTCTGTGTGCCAACTCAAAAATGGAAACCTTCCTATTAAATCCATGTCCAGCAACATTGGTTGCCACCATTTTGGAACTGTTTCACTCGAGTTCACCTCAATCAAATCAAGAGTCAAGCTGTTCTGCGGTGACGAACAAGCTCCCTTGTATGTCTACACTAAGAACACGCATCTCGTCAAAGGTAATGAGGCTGAGCGGTTCTCCATCAGTGTCAAAAAAGGGACTGATACAACATCTTTAAATGTTGAGTTTTCCAATGCCAATCAACATGGATTGCACATGGGTTTCACTGCCAATCAACATGAAATGTGCGAGTTTTCAGTTAGAGAAGGGACTACTAGTAGCACATGGATCACTGATTGTGATGGTAATATATGCATCAAACCATGCACCAACGTTACCATGACCCTTACTTCGGGAACAGAAACTTCATATACACTGAAAGTAAAAACTAGACACATGAAAACTGCATATGAAAATACCTTTAAAAGTAGTTTTTGTGACATAGACACCACACTAACCTCTTATTTTAGTCGGAAAGAATGTAATCGAATTGACTGATATCACCGAGACGTCAGTGAAAGTTCACTTGGAAGATCTGCACGAAGATGCTCACCACTGTCAACTCAAGCTTTACTACGAGGAATTTCCCGGTTACGAAATGACCCACATATGTGGAGATGATGGGAAGCAACGCTGTGACACTAATTGTGAAATGAAAACACTTTCGAACTTGTTACCAGGCACTCGCTATAGATTGGCCGTGACGAGAAAGACAGGATACGTGTCTAGTGTGTCATTTAAAACACTTATGCCTGAACTAGACCACCATGTGCTTGTTCAATCAGGACTCAATTCCGTCGTTATAAGACCTTCACAAATAGCGTTAACTCAGAACATGCTCTGTGGAATTAAAATATACGATGAAAAAAGTACATCTTCGCGGCCTGCAAGATGTTTATATAGTGAAGTTTGCATGAACACATGTGGTTCCGTATTTGAAGTAATTGGTGTTAAACCAGATCAGGAGTACATGTTCTCAATTGTGTACCTTGTTATCCCTTATTGCATCCAGTTTTCAATCAAAACCAGTAATTTGTAACTGAAAACTAAACTTAGTTAACTCTACATTTTAGAAAGTCACCTGGAGGATTATTCCGTTGAATTGGTCAAGTTATCTGGAGACCAGCTCAACGTCAAGGTGCATACAAACATCAAACCGGACACCCATTGCGACTACATGCTATACTCCAAAGCAAAAGCAAACAATCGTCTTCAGTTGCTTGCTCAATGCGATTACACCACACACTGCAGTGTCAAGTGTGGCGAAGGTTTCATTATCGACAATAAGTCTGCTGCTAAGGTTGCACAATTCACGGTGCGCCCACGACATTTTGGAATTGCAAAAACCTTTGTTAAAAGCTCAAACGCTGATCAGTATGTTAATATTAATCATTCAACTAGCAACGACCCACACATATCAATGGACTCTGATATAATACAATTAACCAGTGAAGGCCAAAGTGGTTTATCTCCTACTATGAACGGTCCTATTCCATTGGCAATTGATGAAACTAATTTTGCCGACGTATCAAATGTGAGAAGACACAAACATCAGATAAATCAACACGATGATATTATTGTATTGGACCCGAATCATTCATCGAATATTTTGACTGCGAGCGGTGGTTCAGGTTCAAATGGTGGTACTTCATCCAACTGTTCTGATGAATTCATAAAATTTAAAAGTAGGTCGAAACCACCAATATCAAGTTGCTATGCAAACTGAGAGCAAAGTTACGGTAACTTGACAACAGCATGTTCCTTCTTTGTGGCGAAAGTTTAAATAATGTTCAATAGGGTCAAGTGGTTGGTTCTCACAAACCTTCCGGATCTACTAATGTTGAAAATGGCGGGTCATCTCCGCAACAGCTAGGGGACTCTGGAAACGTCAATGGTAACTAGTTGTTTTTGCGTTAAACACAAATCCACGTGCATGTAGATGGTCAAGAAGTTGAAACCAAGGATGCAGCTTCGGTTAATAAGTAATGTGGTTGTTTCCTCCATGCGGTGAACTAATTTTGTCTGTTTAGGAAACGCACGTCGGTCATAATCATGTAAGCAATAGACACACCACCCCGTTATGCTAAAACTAATAACAACCATTTAGACTTTGTGTACTGGCTGCAGTATTACTCTTGGCATTTGTTGGCTTTTTAATTATGAAACTAAAAAAGAAACCCATTTATGCAGTGGCCCACATTCCAAGCTAAGTGCGCCGTGTTTTTGCCACGACCAAACAATTATTTATTCTTTATTAATAATATTTAGATTGTTATTTTTATAACCATGGTTTTTTGCGTTATCTATATTCTGTGTTTTAGCATAGTAGTGTTATTCATCTCCAGTCTAAAATTTTAAATTAAGTAATAGTTTAACTATAAACCCAAATTTTATGTCCACACTGCGAAAATCAATCACAATGTGGTAACTTTTTGTTAACTCGGCACGTTATCCAACAATTCCATGTGCGCTGACCAAATAAATATGAACCTATTTTTGTCTGAATCTTTTTTCTTCGTAAAGTTTTACATGCAGTCACTAGTACATGAAATGATGTATGATGAATTTAAAGAGTTCAAAACATTTTTAAGTTGGTTATAGTAATTTTAATTTTCACCTGAAAATCTACCACAGATTGTTCCAACATTTTATCATTTAATTTGGTTCTTCTAGGCTATCAACATTTTTCAAAACTATCAAGTCTACTTTATATCTATTTACAACTACAACTTCATTTAACTGACAATTTCAACTACATTTTTATATCATAGCGGCCTGTATCTTCTAAAAATACGGATGTCAGAAACGGATCTCTTGAACGCGCACGCAAATACACTAATAATTTTTCGGTTTTTACAATTTAATTGGAATATTGGTTCAACTTGTAGTTGCAATTTTGCGTGAATTTATTAATAAGTCAATTAATTTTAAATATACTATAAGATACTAAATTGCGTTTCTTTGAAATGGTCAAATGTTGCCGTTTGCAACATTAGGGTTCAAAAGGTAATTAGATGTTGAAATGAACTAAACATGTTAACAGTAGGATTAGATAAACCCACACATGGTCAAATGAATCAATTAAAATATGCAGTTTTAACGAGAGACTTATCACAATCACTTAAATCTAAGAGAACGTTTGGCAATAACGGTTGACAAAACTTACTTTCTTCATAAAAATCAAAAAACAGTTTCTTCCAGTAGCCCCTACGTATCTCTAAAAATCAGTACACTTTTGGCAAAGAGAAATTTATTATTAAAATAAAACTCAGCTTTACGCAGGCGCACCTAAGATTATGCTAATGTGGGCCGTCACTGTGTTAGTGGTGTTGGCAACAAGTATACAGTGTGACAACTACGAATTGCTGTCATGCAAGTATTCAATTGACGATTGGCGGACTTCTGAGACGCTTGGCCATCTCAGAATAGCACACACAAACGATATAGTGTCGTTTTCTCGAGATAACATTGATGACATCTCCGAGACAAACTACAGAAAAGCCGCAAGAATGAACGACGGGCTCTACTGCGTCGGTTGCAAACTAATGGGCCCAAGCGATAAGTATTACTCGTCATGTGTTGAAATTAACGCTTTAAAAACCGCTCGATTTCACCTCTCTTTGGTTGGTCACTTTTCAGCAAAACGAAACCCTTCTTTGGTTGCGTTGTCGCTGGAACCCAAACTCAGTGATACACGATCTTTTTCCAACAGTAAATAATAGCTGATCTAAGTGAAATTTGTGTGTGTGTGTGTGTAGAGAGATTGACTTTGGATACCAAGTTGAGAGTTCCTGAAGACCTCCCTCCAATCAAATTGAAGAACTACACAGAAACACTTAAAGTGGTCAACGAAAAACGCACTCAGGAGGACAACCAACCGTTCTATGTTAAATATTGGTATTTGTTTTTAGTACCAATCCTGATTACACTATTGCTCCCCAAGTAGTGTTGTTTTTAAGGCTGTTTTATTGGTGTTTTTGTGCGCAATACCTAAGCTGTTGTGGTTGAGTATTATTGTGGAGAGGTGTAGCGCAACCGAATACACAATCAATAACTGAATGTAACAATAACCGAATTAGACCATTAATATTTTATCGATGTAGTCCTGCCTGCTAACTAGGCCTACTAGTGAGTTTATTCTGCAAAAATGCTTTTAGCTTTTGGTGAATCTATTTCAGGAGCCGGAACCCACGTCGTGGCTATCCATTTTTCTCCTTTAATGACGTCGCAACCGCCGTGCAACGAATATTTGTCTAGTTCACCAAGGAACCCATCGTCGGTGGTGAAATGGTTGTACCACCACACCAGAGTGCCCTTTTTGGGTTTGACCACGACGTTCGCTTGATGGCAGAACTTGCTGAGATTGTACATGTCGCCTTCCTTTCGTTCCATAAACTCCTAGAAATCAATTAGTAATGAAATTCACTATTTCGTAAGGAACCTTTTCATCAAAGTCCTTTTGGTTGGCAACAGGAAAGGCGGTTTCGCCACCCTTGATTGGATCGTTGAGGAAGTAGAGAGCAGTGAGGTATCTGGGTGAAATATGAAAACCGCGAGAATCATGTGATATCACTTTTACTCAAATGTTATTCATCATCAATTTTACATTAATACAATCTCTCGAAATCAAAAGTTATACCGGCAAATTCTGCACGATGAACCTGTTGGCATGTCGTCAATGTATTGACAGCATTGAAGCTCTTGGAATTCGTTTCTCGATTGGGAATCATAATGGGCATAGTAATGACCTCTCTCGCCATATCTCACTACCTAGTATGGGTATGATGGATTGGTGGGCAGTAATAACGCATAGTTGGGTACTTGGAATGGTTCGGACTCATCTATGATGTGCTTTGGAAGTTGAGTTACTTTTTGAAGTCTAATGTGGAATTGAGAAATGGGCAAAATGATGTTGTCGCGAACTTTTCGTGGATGCCATCAAGAATAGTATCATTGTTACCATGGACACCGAGCCATACTTGGTCACTTGTTCTGTCCCGGTGATGCGGATGACTCATCCGGGTGTCGTGCAAGTATTGCGCCATTCCTGCCGCATTGAATTTGGCAAAGCCCTCGGATGAAATGTAGGTGGTGTTGCCATCAATATCTTTGGGCACTTCAAATTTTTTCAACCTACATCAACCACCATTCAATAAAGTTCAAGCGAACTTGGTCACATTTTGTCGACTTCTTCGTCACTCAAATAGAGCAGATGTTCTTTGATGGCCACTTTTTGTATCTTGATACAACCCATTCACCCCACACATACCACTATAGGAATTACCTCATCAGGAATGTGAATCTTGTCGTCCTGGTCAAGATCCCAATAACTCATATCTGAACCTTTGGCCGCTGAACTCTTTCTATAGTCCCTGCTTTCGATGGACTTCCTATCCATGTGGAGATCGCTATTGTGCAAGCCGAACTTTTCTGCCAGTTTCTTCACATGGTCACATTCTTCGTCGTTCAAAAAGTTGTCCATCCCTATAGGAAGCCTATTAGTATGGCCGACTTCACAACTGATAAATTGTCTACTGAATATTATCGGACTGAGAGCTACAGTTTCCAAGGTTCTTTCTACATTGGGTGCAATCTCAATTTTTCTTACATGGCCAACCTAAATTAAAATTCACATTGAGCTTTTCAATTAACAGGGTATGGGAGGGTGATCTTTACTTTTACTGGATCAAGTTTATTTAGAGGTCCCACTGACTTTAGATTCTCAGCTACATGACCAGCACAATCGGCGGCCTTGCAACTATTCACTCTGACAGTTTCTGCATTCAAGTCGTCCAAAATGCCCTCGTTTCTCGTGAGTGGAAGAAGAAATAGCAGTGTTGCAAGTGTTGCTTGTATCATTTTATTAGAACGTATTGGATCGGGCTGTTACCACGTACAAACCAACGTGTGAAGATATTGTTGATGAGTTACAGACGCTGTGGTGACGCGTCAAAATTTTTCAACATTCGTTCCACTGGGTTCCCTGTAACAAATTTCGAATTATCTTGTTAATTTTCTTTTGAATTGCAACTTGAAGAACTGTTATCGACTCTAACGACGGGTGTGTGTTCACCTAGTCCCTACTGCTTTCGACTGACATGATAATGTTGCCATAGTAGTACAATTATAAAAGTTATCATACACTCACTATAATTGGCCACAGATCTATTTGTTTTTCTCGCGTCAATAGTTTACTAAGGAAACAGAGTGATTCTATTCATTCTGTGCTAGTCAGGAAATGAATTACTGAAATTACGCTCGTTTCAATGAAGAAGAGAATGAATTTCCAAAATTATGCGTGGTTAGCCAAATTACGAATATGCAGGTAGTGCTCCTCTGAGGAATAGTCGGCTTGAAAATTTGCTGTTATACACTCTCCCTAATGTATAATGCATGTGCTTTCATTTCAGAAATTGAGTGTGTTAATTCAACTCTTTCGGCCATTCTACTAAATTCGCGAAGCAATGCAATTTTTGACTGGATATTATTTATTGTTTAAATCTAAGTTTTTAAGACTGATTAACGAGATTGAAAATGTACGTATAAAGTGTCAGTTTACTTAATTCAAATGTCTCGTGTTTGAATGTATTAGTATTCAGTCTAAATCATCTACATATACGTACATACTTGTGTGTATATAGGTACGTCTGTTTGTCTGCGTGTTCACAACTATGCATGTGTGAATAATTTATTTCCAACTACTGAGAATGTAAAATGCCACCAATATAACTAGAAATTAGACAAAATTCGTTTGTTTAAATGCCTATTAGTAGGCTTTAATGCGTTAGTTTTTTGTGGGTTTTTAAAAATATAATCCGATTATACACGAAATCGCCGTTACTGGCTAATTTTAGAAATGTGGGTTGACTTATGTAAGATTATTAAACTTGGTAACTATTAGCATTGATATAACAACATTTTTACTTCAATATGGATAATTATTTGTTCATGCTAATGGACAATCGACTGGCCTCTCTTTGCTGATTGTCGCTAAACTTCTCCAGGACTACTAGGAATTGTGAGTTTTGAAATTTGACATTCATTTAGATTCATAGTTATTAAATAACGCCCATTTAAATGGTATTTTTACATTTAAGGTTTATATTCTGACATTATAATTAATTGTTTAGTATCAAAAGATAAATACCCGCTTAAGTAATTATTTTAAAAATTGTTTTCACACCCACTAATGAAAACAAATATTTTTTATTAAATTGTTCTTTTAATCTCAATTGTAAGTAATTTTAAATTGATTAGCCTTATTAATGAGGAGTTATATATCATGTTTAAGTCGTTGTACACTGAGATATGAGTATACTAAATTTTACAATAACGAACCGATCCAACGGGTTTTCAAAAAGAAGCAGCATTTCTGAGTGGGTGAGATGTGCAAAAAAATTAGCGCATTTGGTGTAGTTTGCCTTATTGCAACACAAGGTGTGAAAGATCGGTTAACTTTGCGTCAATATTGATCGCACAACAACAAAAACTCATAATTTAAACATGTACACACACAATTATTGACTATGTTTATATACAACTGAACTATTCTGAAGGTCTGTGCAGTTTCAGGTAAAGATATCTCGACAGTAGCACGACTGAAACGGGAACAATCAGGAGAACGCCACCAGCTACGAATGCCACTTCTAAATGCACTAAGCCGTCAGTAAACCAACGCAAATTTACCCAGTCGTAGTTTGTAGCGCGTACTCTTCAGATAGGAAACAACAATGCCAGTGGTATTGCTGTGTGAGTTGTTTTCCACTTTGCAATCTTTCATGTTGTCGCAGAAGTAGCCCCAGCACGATTGACCAATGAAGAAAACAGTGTCGCACAAGTCGGTTTTACAACACACCTCGAAACAACGAGTGATATTGCTAAGTTACCAACAAATCACATCTCTACCCATTGTTTATTTACTCGGTTATAGTTAGGAATTTTCGAAAGTTTTTGGGGTTGGTTTGGCGAATGCCGGTTGCAGTGACATAGTTTCTAGTTGAAATGGTGTTGCATGGAGTGAGTGTTTGGAGCTCAGGAACTGTGCAAGAAGTAAACTTTAAGGTGTATCAAGTTGTAAAAAGCCAACCTTCATCGAATGGACTTCTAGTTAGGTAGGTGATGGTGGATAGTACGTTGTCAGTCTTTGCAAGAAGACAATCGATGGGTTCGTTGCAAAACTGCACGTAGCACACATCCCCTTCTAAGTAGGCGATGTCGCAGTTGTTCAGAAAGCAGCACTTGGAAACACATTCAAGCATGCTGAAGGAGGAGCCTTGATTCTCAGCGAGATCTTAAACAACTTAGTACAACTGCCAGAGAATGATCTAGCGCAACTTTTGGATTGATTCAATAGAAGAGTTCCAACAAACGAACTATGACTATAACATTTGTGTGGAGGGTTTTCGCCAACCTGTATCTCTAATGGTTGATAATGTCAGTCAACTACCATCACCTTTACCTGATATTGGGCTGGATGAGTTGTCATTAACGAAAGTTGTGTTCAAGATTATAAGCGTGGAATTGACGACACCTACGGTGTGAGGAGAAGGATCGAAAGTTTCATGTGTACACGCGGTCTCATTGAAACATTCTACCCCCATGCAAAGTTTATCAATGTAGTAGATAAGGTTGGATTGCGAATGAAAATCACACACAGATTGAACACAACTTTGCAATGTGGAATATTCTCCCAGGTTTACAAATTTTCCCGCGTCCAGACCGTGCACAAGTCTCGCATTTGGTATAACTTTGGAGACATCAAGCGACCCGCACTTAATTCCATAATCAACATCTACTACTACTTTACACGCTATTTGACTTGGTTGATAACAAATAAACCTGCTTTGAATGATGGTGTGGAAACGAGGAGATTATCAAAAGATGCTCTACCAGAATGTATGCTACTGCACCCTTCAATTGCACTCTTGCACTTGACTGCGAAGCATAACTTGTGTGTCATGAAGATGGCTTCACACACGTCTTGGCCAACAATTGTGCAATAGAACTTGCATTCCGTGATGTTTGAGGTGGCATAAAGAAATTTGAACTGAACGTTAGTGACGAGTTTGTCAAAGTGAACGCGGTGCAATGTTGTGGAATTTTTAAAGAGTGCGTCACACCTTTGCATCAAGGTGTTTTCTAACGACGCTGGAACTATAATTTAGTTGTTTAGTACACTCAATTAAACACTGGCTCTACTGTAGAAGTTCGTTCGCCAATAATCATACAACAAATGTCTGTGTATGGTGAGAGATGTGTTGAATTTCTCCCCGAAATACGGTCTTATAGGACAGTCGTCTAGTGTGGTGCACTCCACACGATGACATTGACCATCAATAGAGAGAATAATACTACTAGTGAAATCTTTGAGTTGATTGTGACACAACTGTTGTTGACAGTCACTTAAACGACTAATTAGTTGGACATGAATGTCAACCGCCGGCGAGATGATAACATTTTCAAATGGCTTTTCAAAATCACACTCTAAGCCGTTGCCATGCTCATAGTTGTTATCTTAATGAATATGTTAACACGAGTAATTACAGAACTAGTTTAAAATTGTTTTAGCCTAAGCAGTATGCAACAGCAACACACATTTGGATAATAACTATACAACATTATAAAATAACTTGTTTAATGTGACAATACTAACATGTATTTATATGTATATATATAACTGTCATTTATGAGAGTGATCATAAATGTCGATGATTGATAATTCAACTAATTCATCTATGTGTATTACAACCAACTTCAATTTTGTGTGTACGTCTTAGTAGAGAACACCGTTGGACTACTAGTTATTGTTCTGTTAGCTCTTAGAATAAAGGGTAGAGATGATGCTTTCAATGGAGTAGCCAATTACTTGTTATTGTAGCAACGTATTCTTTGGGTTGTTGCGTTGTTACGTTGCCAGTGGTGACACGACACGATTGGTGGTTCGATCCGCAGTCTACACCATAGCATTTTCCATCAAACACATAGGCAGTGTTGTAGGTGGAGTTGGCTCGGCATACCCTAGTTGAAACAGTCAGCCACCCAATCAACAACCAAACATGAACATACAAATTGGCGCATTCGAAAATTTGAGTGGTGGTTGGATGATAAACCAACGGGCCAACAAAATTCAGTTGCCGCGGTTCCACAATACGCATGTTCTTGTATACTTTGTGGTATAGACACGCGTCTTCGCTGGTCACCGTGCTCCTTTTGGTGAGTGTATTGTTCACTATGAGCGTTTAAATAGTTTCAATTAGCCATTCTTAAAAAATATATGCTTTTAAGAGTGAAAACTCACGCATTTTGAAATGAATCTTATATTTTATTCCGTTCTGTTCGCCGCTCGTTTCAAAGAGAATAGTGACGCTGTTGGTTTTGGAGCGGTAGGTGTGCGGCTCCTTGAGTTTGCAAACTTTGTCGATAACCTGACCTGAATCGGTTTCTTTTATGATTAAGGTGGTTCGTTGACAGGACTCATCGTCGTTTTCGTCTCCCACCACGTACTCCTCGATCTTCACTTCGATAACCTCGTATGGTTTTCCGGTTATTTTCCAGTTGGAGGACACTGGTTTCTTGTAGAGACTGGGGTAGTGGGGACTCATAATCGTGCCGCTTTTGCTCCACACATTTCCTCCAGAGTCTAAAAACAAATAACCAATTCAACTAAACACCCAAGTACAATAACGGTCGGACACACACTTTCCCGATTCGGCTTTTATCTCATCGTCACTCAGTATTCTGTCGAATATCACAAACTCGTCGATTGATCCGTAGAATTGATGGTCGTGCTGGTCGGACCCAATCATCGTGAGTCCTTCCCAATCTTTGGGGATGTAACCACTTCCATGGTATTTCGCTTTCAACGTGCCATTCACGAAGATCGAAGCGATGCCATTGCTGGTGAAATTGACCACTTTGTAGGTGACCACAATGTGGTTCCACGTATTCGGTGCAATAATATCAGACTCTAAGGAAAATGCTTAATTTGCGCGTTGGTACGGCGGAGCAACAGAAATGCCACAATGTTTAATTTTAAGCGATACAGTCGAATCATTTGAAATTGTTAATGCTTGATGTCCACTCATACAAGCATGAAAATATAGGAGATTAGTTTCACTCACTATTTTTTATCTACAGCATTTGTTCGTGTTTTCAAAGTGAATTTTTTTTATCAGTATCTGTATACAACCTTGAAGTATCAATTAAATTGCGAATTTATTAAAGTATCAATTAAATTGTGAATTTAATAAAGTCTCATTAAATTGTGAATTTAATAAAGTCTCATTAAATGGTGAATTTAATAAAGTATCAATTAAATTGTGAATTTAATAGTTGTTGTGCATCAGTTTCCCACGCCATAGCTCATTTTACGCGCGAAAAAGTTCATTACACGAATTTTATAAATTTTTTATTTCATAAATATTTGTCAGCTTGAAAGTGAAAACAACTTTTTGAAATTTTATATCATAGCACCAATGAAATGAACTAGAATGACGTTGAATTAATTTTGTAAAATAATAACGAAATAGATTTATTTAAAAAACGGCGTGGTACAGCAAACCACGCTAATTTAACGAACAATAACTAAAAAAATCAACCAAGTTAACTTACTTTTTATCAAAAAATATTGCAATTAGCACTTCACACATAGTACAGGACGCATGATAGACTCTTTGAACAGTCAATTTTAGAGGAATGTGTTATAATAGTGTTCGATTCAAAGTTGTATATCGTTAAGAAATTAGTGTTTCAAACAATATCGAATTATAACAAGTTTTAGTTGAAACATATACGCACAAAAATTAAAGGAAGCAAAAAGAGTTCAGCTGTGACTGATCTTTACCTGTCTGAGCTTCGTAGCCAATGTCCCCACTTTGTTTCACGTACTTCCAACGTATAGATCCATCCTTGAGCACGTCAAGATTGAGTTGGTTAAAAAAGGGGTCAGGACGGAGACCGATCACCGAAAATATAGGATTGACCTGTTCCAACTGATCAATTTTGATGTAAGCCATGACGGTGATTTTCAATTTGGGAACGAAGATCATTTTGGAAGCCTGTAGTTCCACTCGATCGCCAAGATTGGCAAGTTTGATGACGTGTCTGCAGGACCAGTGCTCGTCCTTGATGGTTGCGCGTTTTTTGAGAAATCCGTTGCTATCCATAAGACTTCGGTCGATGACCACATTGTTGGGTTCTTCGATGTCGTAGTCTTCGGCGTCCAAATGGACTAGTCTGCCGTCTGACGGATGTTGAATGTTGGCTCGACTTTCCCCTTTGACGTCAGTCTCCATAACTAAACCCGCTCTTTAAATATGCGTTCAACATAAACAGTTTTTGTTACAGTGATAGTTTCTGACGGGTAGTGACACTTCGCTGTCACTACCAAGGTCCCCAAATTCGTTTTCATACTTTTGGTCACGTTCCACGTCGTTGTCGACTAGTGAGGTAGTAGTCGGTGGGTTTGAGTTGGTTTTGGTGTCTTTGAGTAGAGTCACCGTCATTGTGGAAGTCAAACTTTTGTAGTTGTCGTTTCGGTCAGGTTTGATGTTTATACGCACTCTTTTCACGCTGGTCTTAGGGGTGATAAGAGCCTTACTAGGGTACACTCCATCATTGGTCCACATGAAATTCTGTGCAGAAATGTCATTCAAATCAAACCGTTCACCAAACAATGGATCTACTAGCGGAGCTGAAAACACGTTGGAATCGATGTAAGTCCAGTTGATGGCATCGGACGAGTAGTACACGTTAAAAATGTAGGAGGTGATGGAGAAATCGTTGCCACTGGGCGTAAATATGAAGCCGCAAATGAAGGGGTTTTCATCCACCACTATCTCGTAAATACCTAAAATCACGGTAAGTGTTATACGGTTAAATTGGCAAAAGACCGTCTTTGAGTAAGTTGGATTGGCCAAGTGTGTAATTGATTACTGCGTATCCACAAGTGTCTTTGGTTTCCTGCTTCACCGTTCCTACACCTAGAAAGAGTTTATCACTGTAATTATTGTCAAACTAACTAAATAACTTTAACTGATATCATTATTTTACAAAAAATGATACTAAATAATCGCATATTGGTACCTTTTGAAGAGGGTTGGTCAGGAAGGAACTCCTGAGGAGATACGATTTCATTATCAGCATCGACAGCATTGCCCAAAACTTTTTCACTCTTATCGCCCGCCGGTTGTGACGTGAGAGATTCAATCTTATGGAGTTGTCTCAGCACCTCGTCCACGTAGTGGTCATCATACAGCAGTTCGTGTGTGTTTTCTGCGGCATGTTTAAAGTGGTGACCAGCATCAACATTTAGCATGTTGTGGGTTGTTCTATGTGACTTTTCATCTGCATGCAAAATCATCTACACGCGGGAGAAAAAAGAGTGACATACTTTTCGAGGTCTCAATAAAATCCACCGTCATTATAATAAAAATATTGATGAAAGTGAGCATAGTTGTTAGACAGCATAAAACAAAGTCGTTTCCAATGCAGATCGATTCAATCAACGTACATTACCATAGAGAATGCATGTATACACAGTATCGGGGTAAAATTGGCACCTCCGCATCTGATGAATTGCACAAGTTAGCGTTTTTTATCTCAAAAGTCCAGTTGTCGTTGCACAAACTACATTTTTACTGTGTGGTGTCGATTTAATTCAGATTTTATATAGAATAGAAATTACGGTAAGTTTATGTTGTTGTTGTTATTATTATGTGTGCAAAAACCACATTTGACCATATAACATTGGGAGCATAAAATCTCCTGGTATATATACAGTGGAAAACTGAACTAACTACTTCGAATAGTTCTTCAACAAATGAACTACAAGCAAAAACACCTACTCGATGTTTACAACAGTCGAGAATACCAACGTATAAAATTGATCAATTTATCGTAAACAAATAAACGATTACTACAAAATTCCCACTGCTAATAATGAACCAATGAAAAATATCCAAAACAACCCGGTTTACATCCGATTTAAACATATCCAGCATAAAAACTATTTTCTTCTTGGTAGAGCAGATATTCATATTGACAGCATCAATTAATTGCTGAACCCCTTAGGGATGACTAGTGGCAAGTGGATCTATTTGAGTAACAACAATAAAAATATTGATCCAAGCTACATTTATCACATTGACCCAGTTGCAACAAAAACTTGTTAACGCGAGAAATAAACACAAAAGTACTACAAGTGGCGTTTGGTGTTGACAGTGCAGCAGCATGAGGAGAAGCCGCAACCGAGCAAAAAGTCCTGAGACCAAATACGAAACAGTAACGCCTCCAACAGCGACGATCAATGACATCTATCGTAACGCCAATTTTAGGAGGAATACGAAGAGGTTATTAGAATAGACGACGACTATAACACAAAACAACAAATGGAGCACATGAACGAGTTATTCAGAAAGTCTTACGCCAATTTGGACGAGATCAAATCGAAACTGGAAAACTTGGAGCATTACTCATCCAAAATGTGTTTGGCGACGGAAAACGCCAATCCATGCCCTTTCTACCATCAAGTCAAATCTGAGCGCTATCCTCTTGGAGCAAGTGTGGCCGATGCCTACTACCACAACGAATCCAGACCGCAATACACCAACATATCGCCCCACATATACACTGGAGCTGCCGAACGGTTGGATAAAGCCGATGTAGAAATTAACAGTGAGCCGTCCGACCTGCACTCCAATGTGGTGCCGTCGGAGAGAATAATCATAGACTTGACTCCTCAGAATGTCGACGGAAGTGGAGGTGTCACCATCAAACACACTTCAACCAACTATCCGTACAATCAACAATCAACGCGTAAATTGCCACAACTAACTGAGCACTATTAACCCCGTGTACATACACATAGCTGCTGGAATCGCACCGAAATCGTCCAAACATCCAAACGAGGCCACTTTCTACGTCTTGAATGACACACGCCAACCCCACCCAACAGTACAACAACCTGCACATAATTCCTACGTGAAACAACCACACTACAACTACCCTCGTGGATACAACGATAGCGACCAGCACTATGCGGCGTCACCCGCTGCTGCAAAAAAGAACAAAAAGAAAAAATCTTCGTTTTTCGGGTGCTGCAAAAAGAAATAGTCCAGTGCCGCCGTGTTTATTATTGAATACGCTAATAAAGCTTGTTGTGTGTTTAGAGTGGTGTATTCGCGCAAAAAATTAACACAAGACACATTCATAACAGGCGCATTAGCTGCAGTAAATGATGATGGGTGTTGTTTGTGCTTTCACACTAACAACGCACCTTTACCAAAACAGTTTTTTCGATAAAAACGTCCCCACATTTGAGAACCAGCCACTGCCGTCCGCGTTAGTTTCGCTTCCGGTGGCGAGGGGAAGTTTAGCGTCGTCCAACGACGGTATGGAGTTGTCGTAGCCATCGTCCTCGTCGCCAGTCACTCTCATGCCGTCATAGTTGTCTGGGAAGTAGCCGGTTTCTCGCAGGTCGACCACTTCGCCTCTGGGTATATCGATGGGAACGAGAACCTGAATGCCAACCCAATACATTACTTTTCATTGGTTAATTCACTTAACATCATTAATTACTTAGGGCTACTGTGTGCTTTGTATTGCACCAGAACATGTACATAATACACCGAGTCGATTCTTAACACTTTTGGTAAATTTGTTAAACTATTCGACTCGTTTTAAAGTAACAGAATTATTTCAAAAGTTCCACCATCAGATCGCTCCATTTAACTTGTATCAGTTATGTGACCGTGGTCAATGCCATGAAGCAAATCAATCCTGAACTTTACTCGCGCTTGCGCGAATAAAGCCATGTTTAGTTTTACCAACAGCCGTTTCTAGAAAAGGCGTTAAGTATAGGTAGAAAATTATGCGTGGGTCACAAATAATTAAATATGGTAGATTTGGCAATTTAAGCGCTGTAACTTCCCTAGAAATAGGTGCTGGCGGGATTAAAAATGGCGGTCGCGCAAGCGTACTTACAATTCAGGATTAATTTGGTGCATGAGAACAGCCACTTTATAGTTTTACATTAATGGAGGAGGGCTGCACTCAACCGAAATAACGCATTAAGTAGGGTTTGAAAGTGACCTCTTGCTTGGTTACATTCCGGCAGATTTTGTAGACGTCCTTCAAGTTGGCCTCGGTGACGAGCTTGTAGGCCAGCAACTCCAACTTGAACTTCGGATTCACGCGCAGTATAACCCTCATGTTAGTCTTGTCCCACGTGAAGCTGATGATGCCTTTGTACTTCGTGAGGATTTGATTGATGGTGGTCTTGTGTTGCTCGTCATTGCACTCCACCTTCAATTAGTGTATAGCGAAGTGATTGAGCGATGAACTCACCTGAAGGAGCAACTGTTTGGCTCTTCTATTGATGTCGGTGATGAATCGCTTGGACTCCACTTTAGGGCGATTGTCCGGCCCAACTTCGTTACTAAGATAAATGCATTTATAACGAACATAAAAATGTGAGTTTGTAGTGTGCAACTTCTACTTAACACAAAGGGGGACATCCACCTCTCTTTAAATTACCGAATAAGTAGGATTGCTATCGCACATTGAAGACTACACTCAAATTAAGTTATTTTTCGGCAATAAGTGACTACAGACAATGACCGCTATTTGTTAACGGCTGAGCAAATACACCGATTGAAAAGACGATGTCAGTGAATACTTCAATTAAACTACGCGACTGGTCATCAACGTTCCATACACACTGTCCCATTCACTGTGGAGAGGAATGCGCATTCAATTATAATTGACGAAACTTAAAGGGTTCCACTGTATTACACACTTTAACTCACTAACTGATGTACACTCAGAAAATCAAAATTTCCACCATTAACAATGTATACTGCTGAGTAACAATTCAAGTAGTGGTTGAGAGCTTAGAAAACTGTGTCACGCATGCATATCTAAAAGATACCTTGTTGCAGACAACACCTCCACTACCTCCAAACATGCGGTGTACAAATTGTTGTTTGTGGTGGGCGAATTGACGATCTTCTCCTTCAAGTTGAAACACTGCGTTTTGAGAACGCCATTTCGCTTCATCGCATCGGCCGACTCGGTCGACTGAGCCAACGTTTTGATCGACTTTAAGTAGTTAGCGAATAACAACGCACTGCAAACCCACTTGAAGCACTGTGAGAAGAATCGACTGATTGTTGCACTTCAAAAGCGTGCTTATCCCATTCATCAAATTTGGTTGCTAGCGACACAATGAGTCAAACACGCACTACTTGAGGCGAAAACCTTTATCATGTTCCTGCGGCCATCTTGAGTGGACGACAGCAACTTTATGGTGTTTGCCAGCGACAATAAATTGGACTCTTCAGTCATACCTCCCACACATGCGCCAAAATTGTACGCATGTCATTTTTTGAATAACAACTTCTTCTTTTACACTGTACCGCGTGAATGCAGCGCCAACTTATAGCTGCGCGCAAAAATAGAGTTTTACTACACACCCTACTGGGCGTTGAACTCAGTTGGATTTATAGAGGTTCCCGCGTGGTTGCGGACTGGCGCCAACCATTCAAACCCTACGCATGTTGTCCACCAGAGGATATTTTAATTTTGGTCGATAGGACACCGAATGGCTTAAACAGACACTAAGCTGCTCAACACGCTGCTAACAATCACCACACACTTTCAAGTCAACCAACAATAGTCAATTGTACAATTAAAAATTTAAATGTATTTGCCACACAAATCGTTGTAAGCCTATTCACACATAAACTAGATCAAACCAATCGCTCAAACAGGGCCTACTTGTAAAGCTTGATCTTGGGTGATTTTCTCCACGCCAACTTCTCGCTTATAGTACATCAACTACACACATGAAATAATGTGGTCGTTTCCAGGCGTAAATTACATTTTTTGACACTGTAGGATCACTTGTACCTTCGTGTTGAAGTGTGTTGTATTTGTTTTGTGTGTGTTGTAAACATTGCTCAAGGAGACTGGTTCTCGTGGCATACAATGACATGAGCTAAACAACAATAACCAAACACACACACACACACACAACAGTTGAAACCTCGTTGTGAAATTGCAGGCAGTTTTCTTTCACATCGCTGCCATCAGTGAACGACTTTGTTGGGATACATTGGTCAAGTTTCATCTTGATCTTCGAGTCGTCCGTTCTCAACTTCATAATCATGCTCTAGTTGTCAGCGTTACAATGGGGGCGGGGGGCATTGACGGCTACTTTAAACCGATGAAGATTCTCGCATATTTCGACATTGCTGCTAGTACCTTTCTCCATGCGGCACTCGCTATCCCAACAAGTTATTAGGCACGTGGTTCAATTTAAATACCGTTGAATTGGAAATAATTAAATGTTGGTGTAGTTTTATTATTTTATTGAGTTCTCACAATTCGACTGTGCCGTGAAGCTGAAATCCCCATTTTTGAGTGGAAAATCAATCCACATTTATTGGCCTCCACTCGAGAATTTTTGCAGTGATCGTAAGCTCCAGCGTAACTGTACCCTCATTAGTTGCTGTACAATGAGAGTTTTTTAGCGGAAACGATTTAAAGCACATGTGCACAAACACGATTGATATCATGTGGTGGTATAACTTGTTTAATTTCTCCATCGAAAGCTACGACCATGTTTGATAACGACTTTTTATGCTACTTACAGGGTGACAATTAAAATTGACATAGTGTAACGTTAACTTGCAAACTAAGCTGCGATTTAAATTTGTTACAAGTGCGCATGCGTCACGCTATTAAAAAATTCCACTTTTGAACTGAGAGGAATTGCGTGACAACATTAGAAATCCATATTATACTAAATTAATGTGTTGTACAACGATGTCAAAATTGGTGCACTTTAAAGTGGACTCATATGGCAACATCCGTTAAATCAATCACTTGAAAGTCGCTACGACGTGCGATAACTTGCCAATGTTAGTTGAAAAGGACCCACCTATAAAATGGACGAATGAAGCACCTTTTCTCGGACAATTTTTTAAGAGTATGTGTATTAGCCGCGCACGCGTTTCATGCGAAAATAATAGTGAAATAGGCATCGTAGTCGCGACTCATTTCTGACATAAACATTAACTAAGTATTGAAATAAATCGACCAAATTCCACCGAGGTTACGTGGCGGTTGAATGAGGTTGAGCACAATTTGCGAATTGGGCGTGCGAAAAAATTTTAAACGCTACTTAAAAGGTAAATTTGTAGGGCGTTCATTGCGCCGGTATTAGTTGAGAGAAAGAACCCCAAAACCTGTCACACTCCGTATGTAGCAGTGCGCACGCAGCGCGAGTCAGAAAGCAACATGCCAAGAATTCTCGTCAAAGGCGGCCTTTGGAAAAACACCGAGGTAAATGAGCACCAGACGGCAAACATTAACCTGTTCCAAGGATGAAATCCTCAAAGTAGCCGTCATGAAGTACGGCAAAAACCAGTGGAGTCGAATCGCCTCGCTGTTGCACAAAAAAACTGCCAAACAGTGCAAGACCAGGTGGTACGAGTGGTTAGATCCCCACATCAAAAAAGTGCTTAATAACCATGGCAACACACTGGTAAATTAGTGTAGACTGAGTGGTCGAGAGACGAAGATGAAAAACTACTGCACCTGGCCAAGCTGATGCCAACGCAGTGGAGAACAATTGCCCCTATTGTCGGACGAACCGCTGCCCAGTGTCTCGAGCGATATGAATATTTGCTGTAATTCGTTGGTTAAGATGGACCAATTTAATCAACCACTCAATGAATCAAGTGTCACATGTTGAATTTAGTGACCAAGTACAAGAGGCCGCCGAAACCACAGACGTCTCAGATCCCAGAAAACTGAAACCAGGCGAAATCGACCCCAGCCCCGAGTCCAAACCAGCCAAACCTGATGCCATCGATATGGACGAAGATGAGTTGGAGATGTTGTCCGAAGCGAGAGCCCGTCTTGCCAACACCCAAGGTAAGAAAGCCAAGAGAAAGGCCAGAGAGAGACAACTTGACGAAGCACGTCGCTTGTCGTCAATGCAAAAACGTAGGGAACTTCTTGCCGCCGGTATTCAAGGTTTTCGTACGCTTGGTCGTCGCAAATTGAGAACATTCATTGACTACTCCAAGGAGGTGCCGTTCGAAAGAAAGGCCCCCCACGGTACACTCCTGTGTTGGTTGATTACAGACGGAACTTTGGTGTGTTTAGGGTTTTTCGACGCCGATGAAGACCAATTCGATAAAAACGATCCCGATTTTGTCGCCTTCCGAAAAAATCTCCAAAAGGAACTCGCCGATAAAAACGAATTTCTCCTTCGAAAAAAAGACAAAGAAAAACAAAAAAGAAAGTTGGAATCCGATCCCGAGTCGGCCATACTTCAAATTCACGGCGACAGCAACACCAACGATATCTTCACAAAGAGAGCCAAGTTGACACTGCCCGAGCCTCAAGTCAACGACGACGAACTCGAACAGGTGGTTAAAATTGGCATGGAAACGCAACAATCCAGAGACTCCATTAAGTTCGCAGCCAGTAACAATGCCAGTTCATTTGACACGGGGGATTTGCTGGCCGACTACTCGGCCACCCCGGGAGCGACGGGGATGAGAGACCCGTTGATGGCTTCGAAGATGCGAACACCGTCGACCATATCACGAGAAACCAATATTCTTAATGAGGCGCGAAATATCATCGCTCTGAACAATGTCCAAACCCCATTGGTTGGCGGTTCGAACACCGAGTTGGATGTGGCTAAGATTGACTTTGCGGGTGTCACCCCCAAAGTAGCTGTGATGCAAACACCCAACACCGTTCTCAGACAACCTCAAGGAATGGCCATGGTTGCTGCTGCAACACCAGGTATGCCACAGCTACCTGGAGGCAGTTCTGTCAGAGATCAAATGGGCATTAATTCGGTGCGACGTTCCATTGATGTGGCTTCGTCTGATGCTTTGCTTGACGGACAACAACAGACTGTGGCTACACCGTCGTCGATGACTTCCGCTTTCAGTAGGTCAACAAAGTTGGAAACGCGACTAGAAAAACTTCAACTCAGGTCGATGTTGGAAATGTTGCCCAAACCGGAGGATGATTTCGAATTGGTCATTCCTGCAAAGTCGTCTGAGTCCTCCTATGCACACCGCATTGATAGTGACAGCAGCAAAGTTGTTGATACGGTGTTATTTTCAGGTGGACAAAAAACTGTCCCGTCCTCGTTGAATGCCCCAGATTCTGCCGATTTGGACCTTGCACAACAGCAGTTGTTGCAACTGGAACATCAGAAACGATTGTCTACGTTGGCCACAGTGGTACAAAATAAGTTGCCCCATCCACTCACTGCTCCATCCAAAGTGAAGTCAGATGGACTCGCGTTTATGACTACTGCAGAGAAACTCGTGCAGCAGGAGCTATGCGACATGGTTGATAGTATTTTGACGGTGGATCTCGACCTCATTGCGGACTCTTCACTCAAACCCTTGAATACGACGCAGAATAAATTCCGTTCGAAATTGGCTGCATCGGGGGTTCCACATCCCAATGGCAGAGATACCAATGTCTCTTATGACGCGATTCAGAAAGCTAAAGCGTTGGTCGATGATGAGTTTGACAAGATCATGCAGGACTCTTTGTTTGTGGATGGGTTTGATCGCTTCAGCGAGCAACTTGACCAACTGAATAGTGCAGTAACCTTTAGTTTCATTTAATTTTACATTATTGATCTAGTTGAATGTGTTTGAAATCAACTGATGTAACATTCGTTTTCGCTTTAGATCATGCTACCGAATTGCACCTTTGTGGGTGGTGGTGATAATGAGTTGAATGTGGACCTTCTGAGACAACAACTCGACTACCTCAAAAACATCATGAGTAAGTACGCTCAAAGAGTGTCGAAGAGTCAAACTAAACTTGAGATTTTGGTTGGTGGCTACCAAGTATGTTTTCTGGTGTTGGTTGATTTTCACATATCGTCGACTAGCGAAACATCAAAAACTTTGGCGACAAGTATGTGAAATTGCGCAACGACTACTGTTCGCTGTATGAAGAGCGAGATATGTTTGAGCAGTTGCTACTCACCGAAAACCGAATAGTCGACAGTCGTTTAACTTCATGGAGGAATAAGTTGCAAGAACAGAAACTTTTGCAACAAACGCTGCAGCAGCGCTACCTCGACTTGACTTTCGCTGCCAACAATGGCTAATTGTTATATAATTTCTATAGAGCTGTGTGCGCCTTTTGTGTTGAATACAAATTTGTTGCTTTTTGAGCGGCGTTTTTAAATTATTGATCGTCGCATTGTGTTCATGCGCGGAATTTGCTATC
>JAOPJI010055455.1:0-13963 GCA_027122695.1 Merluccius productus
ACGATCTTAGTAACGACATGGTAACGTTACCTTATTACTCCAGTAAATAGAGACGATCTTAGTAACGACATGGCAACATTATCTTGGATGCATCGAAAAATAATGCACACCTCTCCAGCCAATCAGAATCGAGCATTTACCCGGGCCATGGTATAAATTGTAATGACCCCTGTCTTACACAGATAGATGTTGAATGGATCCGCTCGATTGCTCAGTTCCGCTCAGTTCCAAAATCTTTGCCCCATTGTTCCCTGAGACGATTCAAAGAAGGAGACCCCACCCTGTGAATCTCCCTGTACACTCTAGATATCAGACCGCCTTTAAGAAGATCCCAATCCAAACATTCCTCAATCCAAGCACCCACTGGAAGAGACAAGAAGGAAACAAAAAGCTTTTAGACTAAACTATGCACTTGTAAATACCTAAAAAAGATTTAGGTAAGAGAGTGGAGTTGGGGGAGTTGACCAATGGTTTAACACAGGGTTAGAGAGTGGAGATGGGGAGTTGACCAATGGTTTAACACAGTGTTAGAGAGTGGAGATGGGGAGTTGACCAATGGTTTAACACAGGGTTAGAGAGTGGAGATGGGGAGTTGACCAATGGTTTAACACAGGGTTAGAGAGTGTGGTTAGGGAGTTGACTAGTGGTTTAACAGGGTTAGAGAGTGGAGTTGACCAATGGTTTAACAGGGTTAGAGAGTGGAGTTGACCAATGGTTTAACACAGGGTTAGAGAGTGGAGTTGACCAATGGTTTAACACAGGGTTAGAGAGTGGAGCTGGGGAGTTGACCAATGGTTTAACACAGGGTTAGAGAGTGGAGTTGACCAATGGTTTAACACAGGGTTTGAGAGTGTGGTTAGGGAGTTGACTAGTGGTTTAACAGGGTTAGAGAGTGTGGTTAGGGAGTTGACTAGTGGTTTAACGGGGTTAGAGGGTGGGAGTTGATGGGGGTGAGAGACAGGGTGGGGGGGGGCAGCGTGCCATGGGGCCAGGGAGAGGTGGGCGTGAGAAGGAATTGGACCTAACTATTTAGTCAGGGATTCCTGCGCCAGTCTGCCTTGAAACCATGTGTGGTCGCCACGGCAACCGGACATACCAGTTGACTCACTGACCAGACAGGAGCTGGGAAAAAATAAAACTTCAACTTCCCCAAATGATGTAGAAAAAAAAATGTGCAAGAAAATGCCAGCAAGGGCTCAGAGCATTAAAATCTACATCCATGCACACGTACATGTATGTGTGTCTGTTTGTATGTGCATACTTGTGTGCACAAGACAGACCATTACATAACGCGGTGTCGGATGACAAGCAAACATATGCAGCTGTGCTAGACAATGGCTGCTCTCTACTGCTGCTGTGCTGGGCAGAGACACCTCCATGCTAACGAACGTGTGGAAAATATGGACCATTGCTGCTCATTTGCGTAATGTATTCAAATAATATTCCCTCTCCTGACAAGACTGTTCGGTTGGTCCTGTCCTGTCAAATGATTACGTTCATTTTATTTTTTACATCTATGTCGGGCCGCCTACTGCTCATTTGATCATGATCATTTAATTTAAACCGTACTCAACATTTTCCGAGGGCCGGGCAGCAGGGGGCAGTGTAGTGCTGGTGTTCAGGTGCGCAGGTGGAGGCCGCAGGTGAGAGGCTCCACCCCTCCCCCGCAGAGTCCCGAGACCTACAGCCTCCATTCCTTCTGCTTGTGTGTGTGTGTGGGTGTGGGGTGGGGGTGGGTGGGTGGGTGTGTGTGTGTGTGTGTATTTATGCCTGTTCCTTTGGAAAACAGCCTTAAAACATAAACAAAGGGGACACACACACGCACACATACTCGAGCACATACACAAACATATACACACGCATGAGTGGCCTTGGCATTTTTTACAGTCATGTAATAAGCCGGCGTTATCCGCAATCAGTGGTTGTGGCAACAGCCAGTAAAGTAGTGTTGTGACTGGTTGCCAAAACAGCGGCTTGGGGAGAAAGTCAAACACACCTCCTACCCTCTCCCTCCCACGTTACGAGCGTCCAGCTTTTTATCTGCACTGAGCACACACACAGTGGAGAGGAAATAACAGGACTGTGTATGGAAGGCCCCCCTCCCTGCTGCAGACTGCACTGTACTCCCCCTACACAAACACACACACACACACACCCTGCCCTTTACCACTGTATCTGGTGGTAAGTATAGGTTCCTTTTCTAAATTCCTTTCCTTTTTCACAACTTCTTACCTCGTCTCTCGCTTTGCCTGCGGGCTGGAGTTCATTTATTACTCTCTACTCTTTCACAACTCTTATCATTGCTTGTATCATTGCTTGTCAAGGTGTTTACTTCTTACCGGAAGTTGTTTAATGGCGTTTCCCTATGTTTATTAAAGTACACCTAGTTTGATGATGATTGAAGTTAACCCCCCCTATTGGACCCTTAAATCTCATTTTCACAAGTGTTTCATCAGTGTACATTTAGTTATTTGGCCATCTTCTGCCACCCGCTACCATTGTGGCGGTTATGGCTGGGCAGGTTTTAGGTACCGACGTGTTTTTGTCGGTACCTAAAAAGCATTGAGGTTCAGAACCCAGCCCTCGTCGAACAGTGGCGTACACACGCTCATGCTGTTACTCAAGACCATGGCCTACCTCCTTCAAACATGTCCTGTTTGTTGGTGTCGGTCATCCTGAAGCCCAGACCACGGATAAACCAGTCCACCCAGTTCACACTCTGGTGTGGAGGAACGGGAGTCACAAGGGGATCCTTGTCCGCCTGCATCCTCTTTGTTTAATTTGCCGTTGTTTGCATGAACAGCGGCGGCCACTCCTCGACACAGAGTGCGTTCATTGGCTGCTCGAGGGATTTTATTCATATGTGGGCCTAAGACCGGGTAGCTGCCACGTCACAGCTGCTGGATTTGATTAATAAGTAAATAAATACTGGTTATATGGTGGATTATTTAGACTACCTTATTTAATCTACCTTATTTACCTACCAAAATGTTTGTGTTGTTTTAAGTAAGAATCAAGGATAGTGATAATAGCTTAGCTGTGTTAGTAGCCGAGGGCCAGTTCGTAAGAGTCGCCTAAGAACACAGTAATTAAAAGTCCTCCGTTAAACATGATGTGCAAGTAAAAGTCCTCTGTTGAACATGATGTGCAAGTAAAAGTCCTCTGTTGAACATGATGTGCAAGTAAAAGTACTCGACGTAAATAGTATTGAATGAAAAATTATTTAATTTGAAGTGTTGTGTAAAGACATAAGTAAATAAGTGATGAGTAAAGCAAAAGTACAGTAGTTGACACACGTAACACTATGTTCCACTACTGCTAAGGGGATACTGGTAATTACAGCTACCCAGTGGGACATACCACACACACACACACACACACACACACACACACACACACACACACACACACACACACACACACACACACACACACCATTCATCCATAATGTCTGTTGATTTATATCATCACTACCAAAATGCAGAGGCACAAACATAAACATGAAATATGAAACTACACAAATGTCTATCTGTTCCAATGACATGTCACCATTATTGTCGTCTTTAACAAACATCCAAATAACAAAAACTCAAATAATATATACTCTACACTTCAATAGTCTTCCACAATGGAAAGGCAGAGCTTGGTTGAGGAAGTTATCTACACAAGGAAGTCCACCCTCTTGCACTGTCAAATAAATCACCGGACACATGCGGAACAAGAGCGTTTGTGTGTGTGCATGCGTGTGTGTCAAAGAGTGCACATAGATGGATTGCATGTATTATGTTTCCTTATTCTTATACTACACTCCTTATACAATCACCAGACTGTGCAGATGTTACAATGCCAGTACACTAGTTATTTGTTTTTTGATTGCTGGATTTAATTTATTTAGTATAGTCATTTTTTTTTTTTTTTACACCCAACGATTTATTCAAAATCAGCACTCTCACTATTGTGGTAACTGACCACAATAGTGGTTTCTATCAATACAAAACATCTACATACATTGTCGGTGCTGTGGTCCTTACATTTTGGTGGAGGCTCACAAATTTCTGCTGATTCTATACCTTCTTTAGGTTGGGAGCACCAGTGCTACCAAGTCAAACAGTTAATTTTGAGCCCTGTAACACCGTGATGTTTTACAGCAGGGATCTCTCCTTGCACACACCTTTGAAGACAGCTGCAGGCACATACACACTCTCTCTCTCTCACATTCACATGCACTTACTAATGCATGCCCATGCACACACTTGCAACCATGCATACACACTCACACACACTAACTGACAATACACTTACACACATCTGCCCACACACATGTGCAAACATATGCAAACACACACACACACACACCCACATACATGTAAGCTCACATAAACATGCAATTGCACACATCTGCAAGAGCCCTCACATGTGCGTGCACACACACACACACACACACACACACACACACAGTGAGAAGCTCTCCTTGAGGGGCCTCTGCATGCGGTGTTGCTCAGACATAATTGACTCCAAATGTCCGATCTTCTTATCAAGCGGGGTGGAGAGGGGCCAGAGAGGGGTCAGCGTTACGTAACTCTAGGATATAGAATACAATAGAGTAGATGTGTTCTGTACTGAGGAAAACACCACAGTGGGATTTAAGTTAACACGCATCCTATTGATTTGATGTATTTGTATGTGGTTTATTGATATATTTATTGACATTATTGGTTTCAATGTTATGCCAGCCCACTCAGATCTTGTAACACAATCACAGTTCACGTGATTAGATGTCAGTGTGGTGTAATCATTTTAATGTAAGGTATTCATGTTTGTTTTGAACTATTGCACTTTGACCTGTGAGCTAAAGCTGCAACTCGATCTTTAAGATTAGAAAATCACAACAACCGCTTGACATCAAACAGAGATCAGACGGTCTGGCAACCAGCTGAATATTTAACAAGCAATTCATTTTTTTCTCTCTTACCATTCTTCTCATGTACTCTGAAGCTGAATGCGTTTGACCTCCCGCAGGTCGAAGGTCGCAGGGTGTGTTTGCTCAGGCTCAATACCTCTCTGTCTGCTGCTCCTTGTGAGAGAAAAAAGAGAAGTTTTTACAAACTCACATTCTTTCTTCAAGATCATAAATATGTTCTCCTACCGGCTGGCCTCCCCTAAACACTCCTGCTTACTCACACTGCACTTTCCCCTTCGCCTCACACTCCCGTCGTGTATCCCATAATAATCCCACGCTGGCATATCCTGGACTTAAGGGTGGATCAGAGAAAGAGTTCTGCAACAATAGCAGCAGCTAGTCTGCCCTGGTCGTATCTGAACTTACATGTGTTTGTTTGTTGAGGCCAGGATCTCACAGCCCGGCCCAGTATGTTTTCACATGACTTTTAGCATTTAGCATCATGTAGGGTATTTTATAATGGGGGGCGTTTAGCATCATGCATTTTATAAAAGGGGGTGTTTAGCATAATGCATTTTATAATACGGGGCATTAAGCATCATGTATTTTATGATAGGGGCATTTAACATTTAGCATCATGTAGGGTATTTTATAATGGGGGGCATTTAGCATCATGTATTTTATAATATGGGGCATTTAGCGTCCTGTACCTTTTATAATAGGGGGCATATAGCATCATGTATATTATAATAGGGCGGCAGAATAATATAGCGGTTATGGTGACTCCCAGATGAAATGTTCTGGGTTTAAACCGGTTTGAAGCTGTAGATTTGCCTATCCAACCACTGCAAACCACCTATAGGCCATTAGTCGCTTCCACCAGGGCTTCACAAACAGGCGGTCATGGCTGCCGCTTGGTTTGAACCCTAATGTCCGCAGTCTACCTGTATCCTTGAGTAAGATGCCAAACTTAATCTCAGTAAGGGCAGGTAGGGGTTTGGGAAAATGCGACACGTTGGAAAGCATCTGCTCAAATGACTAAATAGTAATTGTGTATAATGTTACTTTTAATACTATTAATCCCTGACTGGAAATCTGGGTGTCATACAGCAGAAAGTACAAGACAGTAGTTGAAGTTAAAAAGAGATATGCGGAGATATGTGGATGTTTTTTACATCAGGCCTTCAAAATGGCAGGGTCCTCTGACCCTCTATCACTCTCTCTCTCTCTATCTCTCTCTCTGTCCTCCCTCCGCCTCCCTCCCTTCCTCTCTGACCTTAGCTCCTACCCGTTCTGTCTCCTCTGCTCCCGCTGCCCATTTCAATGCATTCCAATCCTCTGCTATCATACCTGCCTCCCGCATGCGCAACACACAGACACACACAGACACACACACACATGTGCACACTTGCACAACCAGACATATCCAAACACACACACACACACACACACACACACAAATGCTCAACCACACACACGCAGGCGTGAAGGCTCCCAGAGTTTAGCTGTGTAGTTAACTACGTTCCAAACAAAGAGGTCTTTGGAGCTGCTGAAACGCTGCCACTTCATCTTAGAGCAGACAGACAGGCTGAGAGGGAGTAGAAGGAGACGTGCAGTGTGTGTGTCTTTGTGTTTTGGTGTTGCTGAAATGCTGCTGCTCCATCTCTCAGGAGAAAGAGTTAGGGGAGAATAAAAGAGGGAGGGAAGGACTGTAAAAGGAGAAAAATGTAATGTGTGTGTGGTTGTGTGTACGTGCGTGTGTGTGTGTGTGTGTGTGCCTGTGTATTATGCGCATATGTGGATGCATGTGTGAGATGTTGTGTGTATGTGCTTTTCATATGTGTTGTGTGCAAGTGTGTGTGTGTGTGAGCATCTGCACTGTGTTTAAAGGCCTCTGCTGGGTTGTCTCCTAGCCTCCTGGGTGGTTCTGGTAGCTTTTATATGGCGGCGCTGGCCCGCCACCAGTGGCTCACTCTGGGGTGCAGGGAGGCCCAGCCCAGCGCTGCTCTGACTCATCTGTGGGCAGGAAGCTCAGGCTTCACGAAGCTGAGATTTGATTTTGGTTTTGGTTCAACTTGGCTTGCTTGGTTCTCCCTTGTGGCACCAGTTCCTTTCTCCCAATGTATCTCTCTCTCTCTCTCTCTGCCTTTCTCTCTCTCTCTCTCTCTCTCTCTCTCTCTCTCTGTCTCTCTCTCTCTCTCTTTCTTTCTCTGTACATGTCTCACAATATGTCTTACTCTCTATATTTGATTATATTTATCTCTGTGTCTCTCTCAATGTCTCTCTCCCGCTTTGTCTATATGTCTCCGTCTCTATCGCTCTCTCCCTTCTCTGTCTGAGTCTACTATCTGTCTCCCTGTTGCTCTCTCTTTCTCTCTCTCTCTCTCTCTCTCTCTCTCTCTCTATATATATATATATATATATATATATGCCTCTCTGTCCCTCGGTCACTGTCTCCATCTCTTTCTTTCTCTCTTGGTCTCTATATACGTCTTTCTCTCTCTCTCCTCACTCTGTCGCTCTCTCTCTCCTTCTCTCCCCAGCTCTCTCGCTCTCTCTCTCTTTCTCTCTCTTTTTTTTTCAGGCTGGTTTTATTTCCCTTCCGCGAGGTCATGCTGTTTAGCCTCTCCATTGTGTTTCTGCTTTATTGTTCTCCTTTCAGCACGCCCAACACTTACTTTGCTTACTTTGGACACAGTGAAAGTACGAAATTGTCAACCTAAAATTCACCTTCTGCTTTTTTTCTCCCTCAAGAATGCAAAGTTGTGCTACTGAAGTTGTGTCTAAAATACTAAACCACTAACCACCCAAACAACTTCTCTAGGCCATAAAGTCTTCAGTTGGAACCAAAGTGATGGCTGTGGTGTAAAGGTTTGCTTTGCAGGATTAATGGCCGTGTTGTTGTTGTTGATGCTAGACACAAAGCTCTGTGCTTTGTCGGACGGTTTCTTAGACTGCACCTAAACTGTTCTCAAGCCGAGCGTGATGTTTGGTACACATGTCCATGAACATGAGCTAACGTACTTCACCGCTTTCAACCCCTCTCGGCTTAAAACTGTTGTTATTCATGAAACTCAAATGAGTTATATGAAACTCGTTATGTATATCTACATATATCTACATTGTACATATACAGTTTACATAGCCCATTGTGATGGGTATCAAAATCAATGTTGAAAACTAGATGGATTGTGTATCTTTATTACTGCACAGTTGAAAGGGATGAAGGGCGGGGCTTTGATTTGACTGGTTGTAAAAGTATGCACAAAATGTGTCCAACCACCACTAATACATTTACATTTCGGGCATTTAGCAGATGTTGTTGTCCAAAGCGACTTACAATAAGTACATTTGTTAGGAGAAAGTGCAACAGTAGACACACAAGAACACAAGAACGAATTTCAAGCAACCTAATTGCTAAGTTAGCCGATTACCAGTATACAAAAGAGATAAGTGCAAAATTGCTAAGCACAGAATATCAAAATAAGAGCCAGGACATACAAACATAGAATGATTGCAAAGTTTTTTTGTTTTTGTTTTTTTTATTATTAGTGGGAGGGGTAGTAGAGAAGGGATAGTAGAGGAAGGATGCTAAGCAGGGTCCAGGTGAACTCTGAACAGGTAGGTCTTTAGTCTCTGGCAGAAACAGGTGATCGACTTTGCAGTCTTCACGTCAGCAGGGAGGTCGTTCCACCATAGTGGCGCCAAGACAGAGAAGAGTTGTGACTTGACTGTGCGACCTTTTCTTGCTCTCAGGGATGGCGGTACCAGCCGGCGGGCTGAGGTAGTTGCGCGGAGGGCTCTAGCCAGGGCGTGGGGTCTATTCCTCAGAGGTAGGTCAGGGCGGTTCCATTGACAGCCTTGTAGGTCAGTACCTTTGCCTTGAATCTGATACGAGCTGCTACAGGGAGCCAGTGGAGGTCGCGGAAGAGAGGGGTCATGTGGGAGAACTTCGGCAGGTTGTACACGAGTCGTGCTGCAGCGTTCTGGAGGCGCTGCAAAGGCTTGATCGCAGAGGCCGGGAGTCCAGCCAGGAGCGAGTTGCAGTAGTCGAGGAGGGAGATGACGAGTGCTTGGACCAAGAGCTGCGTTGCTTCCCTCGTGAGGAAGGGTCAGATCTGGTGGATGTTGTAGAGAGCAAATCTGCAGGATCGGGTCACCGCGGTGATGTTGGCTGTGCAGTGCAGTTAGTCCAGTTTGACGCCGAGGTTCCTCGCAGTTGGGGAAGGAATCACCACAGCATCCTCAACAGTTACCAGTAGGTCCATGTGAGGGCAGTCCTTCCTTGGCAAGAAGAGGAGCTCACTTTTGTTGAGGTTAAGCTTCAGGTGGTGTGCAGATGTCCAGGTGCTGATGTCTGCCAGACATTCTGAGATGCAAGTTGCAATCAGGCTGTCAGAGGAGGGGGAAAAGAGGAATAGTTGAGTGTCGTCTGCGTAGCAGTGATAGGAGAAACCATGCAAAGTGATTTCATAGCCTAAAGATCTAGTGTATAGGGAGAACAGAAGCGGTCCTAATACTGAGCCTTGACGGATGCCGGTGTCAACGGAGCAGGATTCGGACAAGGACCTACCACCTACCAAGAACCGCACCTACCAGGTCCCCATTCCACATGACCTGGTAGGTGCAGTTCGTCAGGTAGGATGTGAACCAGGATAGCGCAGAGTCAGCGATGCCGAGTTCTGCGAGGGTGGCGAGGAGGATCTGGTGGTTCATGGTGTCGAACGCCGCAGACAGGGAGAGGAGAATGAGAACCGATGAGATGGACGAGGCTCCAGCTCTCGCTCACTGCGAGGAGGGCTGTCTCAGTGGAGTGTGCAGTTTTGAAACCTGACTGATGAGGATCAAGCAGGTTGTTATGTGAGAGATAGGAGGACAGTTGGTTAGAGATGGCACGTTCCAGAGTTTTAGAAAGTTTGCCTGGCTACTACTTTGGTCTCTTCTTTTTTGGAGCAGGTCACTGCACTTCATCCTGTTATGTGTCAACCAACTCCTGTATTAGCTGTTTTTTCACATCATCCAGGACCTCCACATCCTCCTCAATACTGCGGGTCGAGGAGGGTGGCCTTTCTGAGGAGCTCTAGAAAGTTTTAAAGAGGAACGAGAGAAGAGATACCTGTAGTTAGATGTAGATCATAGCCACCTATATTTGTATTTCCATCAACAGGCATGAGTGATGAAAAACAAACGCAGCCATCCCCCACACACATTTAACGTGACGGTACGGCAGACGATCAGTGTGAACTGGGAACGAACCACAGTGGTTCTGGGGCGTTTGGGGGGGTGTTGAGTTGAGAAAATAAAAATAAACAAAAACAAATAAAAACCAGTGATATTTTTGCGTCGGGGGCCTAATAGTAAGTCCCTCCCCTTCCGGTGGACCTTATTTCGTAAAAAAATATGTATGTTAGTCAATGGCGAGAGGCAAATACGTTTTTGGTCCAGTTTGAATTGAATTGTGGATTTAAAAGATAATTTTGCAACTCAGGAAAGTAGCAGTTTGTCGTAAAACTGTTTAAAAGTCGCATAAGTGATGTCATAACGTTCTCTCTCCACAAGCTACCCAGAGCCGCAGTTAACATGATACTGTAATTAAACACATTAAACACTTAATGATTAAAGTTGTAACAATTCCAAATGTTGCTGTACAATTAATTGCCTCAGAAATAATTGCTATTAACAATATAATTCTCTTTCGCTCAAATAAAAATAAAATGTGTTCATTTGTTATTTTTCAAACAAATTAAAGTTTTGAATGGATCCCAGGATACATCTTTTGGTTATTTCACTGTTATGTGACTCGGATAATGTAATAACACCAGTACACAGCCTATGACGTAAACCACACCTTTTTTATTATTATAAAACACAAAAATAGTTGCTATGAACGCGTAGGGACAAGTGCCAACAACTAACAATTTAAATAATAATAATAATTTAAAAATATAGTCCTGGTGGTGGTGGGCGAAAAAAAAGAGGTTATTTATTCAGTGGGTTTGTCGGGCAGATTTCGGGCCAGAAACACAAGCATGTTCAATTTCTCTGGCTTGAGGCAGGACCTCACTGGGCTTGCAATAATGCCAGCTGTGCTAAACATTCACTCTGAGCTTGTGCTGGTTGTACAAATGCACATGTATTTCTTTGCCAACTTGGCCATCAAAGGGAATTTTCTGTGGTTGTCACGCCACAGCAGCCCATGCCTGGCTACTACTTTGGTCTCTTTTTTTTTGGAGCAGGTCACTGCATGAGCTCAGATGCATCATCCACCACTTCATCCTGTTCTGTGTCAACCAACTCCTGTATTAGCTGGTTTTTCACATCATCCAGGACTTCCACATCCTGCTCCATACTGCCACGATACCGCGGGTCAAGGAGGGTGGCCTTTCTAAGGAGCTCTTGAATTCGAGCAAGGCGGTACTTCTCATCCAGCACACGGCACATTTTGCACAGTTTGCCTTTATACTTGCTGTGAGCGTGGTGTCCTTTGGGTCAGGTTGTAAAAGTTCTCCTTTGAGTAGCTCCAGCACACAGAGGACACTGACATATTTTTCACCCGAAAGAGCATCAGTCAATTCAGCAACTGGTTTCATTGCTGTGTTTATGGCCATGTTGGGTTCAGGTGGCCATGTTCTGTCATCAATGAGCACCCGTCTCACAGTTGGGAGTTGCTCTAGTATGCTCTCAATCATTTTCTGTTTTGTTCCGTGTGGCAACATCCTGTAGAAAAGATGAGATTTTGTTCAGTTTATTTTCTCATTTGTTTTAATTGTTCAGTGTTCACAATAATTAACTGCATATTTAAATGTAGCCTAAATAATAAAGCATAACATAGCCATGTGCATTATTGGGCAATGTAAGTTATATTTAAATTAATAAATTATACTAACTATATTTTAAACTGACATCATATTAAGTAGGCTAGTTCATGTTAAATGTCTATGATTCATCCTTCACTCACCAGTACTAGACTGTGTTGGGGGAGATTTTCAGTATGTGCCTTCCTCAGGTCTCTCTTCTTTTTCCAGCTCAGATTGAGGGTGTTCACAAGACTCCGACAGTCCCATGGCACGGGCTGTGTGCTCCTTGTCACTGTCTAAAGCATGTGTCACTGCCAGGTGGAGGTTATGGCCAAAGCAATTGAGCCATTGCCATCCAAGTTTGCGCACTGCAGCCACAATGTTAGCACCATTGTTATGCATCTAATGCCCAGTCTGCCAAAGCAGACTCAAGGGCCTCTGCTAATATATCAGCAGTATGGTTCTTAGGTATGTATCTGGTCTCTAAGCATCTAGTCTGCAGAGTCCAATCGGTGGCTATGTAGTGGATGGTCAAACTCGTATAGGGAGTCATGTTTGAGCTTGACCACATTTCAGTTGTTGCAGAGTAGAAGGGAATGTTTTTTTAAATCATTGAGCATGTCACCATTCACTTTATGGTACACATTTGGAATTGCCATGGAGATGTAGTTTTTGCTAGGCAACGCGTATTGGCCATCAAAAGAGTACAGCATGTCCCTAAATGTTGGCTTATCAACTCTATTGAATGGCCGCATCTCTTTTGTGATGTCATGGATCACTTTGTCTGTGAGCGTGCACCATTTGAAACATTGTCGTTTATATTTCGTTTGTCGGCTGAATGCCTCAGCAATGCCCAATTACCGGGAGGGACCAGCCGCTGCTGCAGTGGCACTGATCAATTTGTTCAATTCTACAAATTGGGTGGGATGGTGATTTTTGAGGTGTTGTTTTAAATTGCTTGGGTTGGCATTTTTGACAGCCACTGTTTACACAGCCGGCAAACCAACCTCTTCCAAATTTGCCGGTTCGCCCCTCTGGTTTGGCTTGAATCCAAAATGATCCCAAATCGATTAAGTTGTGTAAAGTTTGGAAACAAGCTCCATCTCGTGTCATTTATTCTGCCCTTCTCTCTACCAAATGTAGACTACTGTCCATTTGCCGAATCCTGTGTCAAACTGATGCTCTAGCTGACAGCAGGCTGACAGTCTAATCCCTCCCCAAATGACAATTTTCCAATCTTAGTTTAGCTGAACTCAGTTGGGCTTGCAGACTCTGCACATTTTGACAGGACCAACAGGACAGTGTCAGGTGATTTTAAAAACATTTTTTTTACCAACACTAAATGAAAACTCCAGTATAAAACCAAATGTGTATTGTGGTGACCACTCGCATACAGGACTAATATTTAATATAATTCACAACTAAGTTTCCTATACACCCTAGGGGTGATTACATTGTGTGTTCTGCGACAATGAGGAAGTGGAGTTGTGTTGTTGAAATAAACAAGAAGAGAAGGGTGATCTCTTTAACTCTTCAACAAAGAGTTGTCCCCATGCTTAACCCATAACCGCAGTTCAACAAAGAAACCACGGTCATGTCAAAAAATCGCGGTTAGACAATTCTGAAATAATTGTTACAGGTTCTACTTATGATGCTCATTTAACTCACAGGTTCTGCCAGCTATAGGTTATGGCTGAATAAATACTATGTATTTGTCAACATTGTGAAAGCTCGACTGTGTGTGTACAATGTGTGTTTGATTTGTGCCTCCATGAGTGGTTTAATTTCAGTGCTAGTGGGTGACTATTATTGTTTACATAATTAATTAGCGTTCACACGGCTTTATCTCGTGTGTGTGTGTGTGCATGCGTGCGCATGTGCTGTGTGAGAATGTGTGTACGTTTTATTATTATTAATTAACGTTCACATGGCTGTGTTCTGTCTTTATTCCCTATCCTTTGTGTGTGTGTGTTTTAATATTTTGATGATTATTAATTAAAGAAGCCTTTTCTCACCTGTTTCACTGTTAGGATCTTTCTTTCATTTGTTCATTGTTGTTTTCATTGTTGTTGTTGTGCTTTCTTTCTTTCCTAATATGAGAGAGAGAGAGGGAGAGGGAGAGAGAGAGACAGACTCTTCAGCCAACTCTGGCCCACGCTACATCTTGCTGAACGCAGCATGCATTTGTGTAATCCGATGTGTTGTTTGCAAGCATGGGGTAAGGTTTTTCCTGGGCATCGATCTTCATCGATTCACCCCCCCCCCC